>CAKKXW010001693.1:0-11498 GCA_920937365.1 Sphaerophoria rueppellii | reverse complement strand
TTTGAACCGTCTGTATAGAAGTGTACCGCATTGTCTTCCAGGGGTCTCTCTTCTTCCCAGGAAGATCTTGAAGGGATGGAGACATGGAAGCTTCTATCGAATTCCATTTTTGGGGTGGTATAGTCTAGGCGATCTGGGATAGATCTGAAATTGTCTAGAATAGTAGTATGTCCAGTATTTTTACTGTTCCATTGAGAGGGGGCTCTAAGCTTCACACATGTGTTGGTTGCCATTATTTTGGAAAAGATGTCAAGAGGTGTTAGGTTTAAAAGCACTTCCAGGGCTGCTGTTGGTGTTGAGCGAAGTGCTCCTGTGATGCACATACCTGCTGACCGCTGGACTTTGATAAGTTTATTTAGATTTACCATACTGTCCAGTGCGGTCCACCATACGATAACTCCATTAATGAGTAAAGGTAGCCTTTTTAACTCTTTCATCAATATTTGCCTTCCAATTTAGTTTTTTGTCTAAAATGAGGCCTAAATATTTAGCTTGGTCGGAAAAGCTTAGTGGTATTCCTATAATCTTGGGTGGGCTTATCTGAGGAATTTTGTACGAAAATAGTACTAGTTCTGTTTTATGTGGATTGACGTCCAAGCCACATTGCTTAGCCCAATTTGTTTATCGATTTAAGGCTTTTGTAGGAGTTCCGAGAGAACTTTGGGATGTTAGATATAGATATTGCAACGTCGTCGGCATAGGCAATCACCCTGAAACCCTCTGCTTCCAGTGATGTTAGTAGGTCGTTTACTACTATGTTGCATAAGAGAGGCGAAAGGGTACCTCGATTCACCGATCTGGTGGTTATTGTCCTGCTTTTGAGCATGAGACTTATAAGATCTATGAGTGATTTCTCTAATTTCAACTTGTCCATTGCTGTTGTGATCGCCTGGTAACTGACGTTGTTGAAAGCTCCTTCAATATCTAGGAAAGCTACTAGGTTATATTCTTTGTATTTGAGGGAATATTCAATACTACGTACCAGCGATTGAAGTGCTGTTTCTACTGATTTTCCCTTAGAGAACTTATGTTGAGCTGTGGAAATGAGACATGGTTTTAAGTTATGTCTGATGTAAATTTCAATCAATCTTTCCAAGGTTTTAAGAAGGAAGGATGATAGGCTGATTGGTCGTAGATCTTTAAGGTTAACGTGGGAGGGTATCCCTGCTTTAGGAATGAAGACTACTTTTGCCATTCTGCAGGCTTTGGGAATATATCTCAACCTTAAACAGCTTGTCAGAATGATTTCCAAGCCTAAGTCGCTTACTCTCATCAACAACTCTCTGGGTGCGTGTGAAGATTTGAGGGGACCTATAATTTAACGCCGATTCCGAACGGTAAAGTTGAGAAGCACTTTTTTCATGACAGATTGATACCCTTGGAAGTTTTGTCAGTTCTTCGCAAGAGGTAGTGCCCGTGAAAGATGAAATAAAAACTAAGGGCACGAGTAGGACTCGAAACCACGACATTCTGCTTAGCAGCCAACGCACCTTAGCACTAAGCTACGGACACTACCATTACGTATTTAAAAACCACACGTCCAGCCATATTATTTGATTTGAGGTTCTTAAGAATCCAGACTTATACAGGATGGTCGAATTGTAAATTGTTGGAAATCCTTGAACGAAACTCAAATCAATATTTACAAGCAAACCACATCTTTCATCAATTCAAGATTCAAGTTTATTGTGAGAAAAATAACCCCTAGTTACAAAAAATTAAAATTCAAAAGGTTTTGATTTAAGCTATACTAAAAATAATTTCAAGGCCCCAAAACCATGCACGAGCATTCTTTAATTCAAATTTGAGCTATTTTAAGAATCCTGCAATTTGTTTGAAGGTTTCTATATTTTAAGAAACATCTATATATATATGTTTGTGATACAACACCTTCATCGCTTCTCAAAGTCTCTCTACCAAAAGCTTAAGATGATCCCTTCAACCGTAATTCTGATGGCTTACCAGAAAAACAGAAAAAAAATAACGGAAATAAAAGTTGAATCATCCCTGATCATTAATAATGTAGGACGTACTACACTATACGTGGGTTGTTTACACTTTTATTTCGTATTCAAGACTTTGTTTGTGCATTTGTATCTATCACATTTAAATTGTGGCAGAGTCCTCTTGTCGGGCGGGAAGTGTGGGACCAAAATGTATAAGAAAATGTTCAATCGAATTTTCATTTTTCTCTTAAATTTTTTTTTTTTTATTTTTCGTTTGTATTTTTCATTGAGTTGGCACAAAATTTCATTCAAATTCGTGTTGAAAATATATTTTCCGAAGCTGTTGAAATGTTCTTCCTGTCCGCTACCCGCAATTCCCCTGTCGAAAGGTCTTGAAATTTAACAATATATGGCATTGTACATTGTAGCAAGGATATGAAATGAAAATTGAATTTTTATCTATTTTTGTTTCGTTAGTTTTAGTGTGTGTGCGTGTGTTGTATTTTTATATACAATTTTTGGGATTTAGAGAGTGTACTTTATTTACCGATTTCTTCAGATCATAAGGTTCGTAAGGGGTTTTTTTTCTTCTCAATACAAAATGCCAATTCGGCATGGGATGGGAACCAGATGCGGTTTAATGGCAACTTTTTTATGATAACATAACTTAGAGAGACAGATATGAGACAGTCATATAAACAGTGCTGAGTAAATTTTACTATTCGCCTATGTTAAAAAACAACTTTAGTGGAAAAATTGAATTTTCAAGAGATACTTCCTGTGAATTTAAGTTATCAAAGAGAAAATAATTTTTTCTCTTTTTTGATTGGAATGGGGGAATTCTCTGTAGCCTACTTATTCATACTTTATAGAACATTTATGTTAAAAAATAAAACGTGGAATATTTAATTTCTTTTTGTCTACAATTTACTCTGATGCCATTGAATTTATAAGCAAGCTCTGGTTTTTGTTGTTGCCTGTTATTTGGATGCGTAGGTATTTTATTATGCGAATAGAAGTTTGTTTTTGTCTTATTTTGTATTTATGTAAAGCTCTGTTCATTGGTTGTGTATACAACGAAATGAACACACATAAAATGAATAGGTAATAGACTCGAATTGGCAGTTTATCGAATTTTAATAAGTCAATTGAACACCAACAGAATGGAAATCTGGTAAACAATGCAGATAACATTCGAAAAAAAATTATTTTTAAATTAATTGAAAACTTTGTGCAAATTTAATTCCTATCTTATCAATTAATGAACACATTTAGTGATGATTATATCAGAAGGACCAGAATTGAGTTTGCTGAAGGAAAACAGTCTAAGCATTAAGTTGAAATTTCCAGAGTAGAAACTGTTCGACTTTATCAGGCTGGATTTCTTGAGTTTGGATGACCAACATATTAGTCTCAGCCACAACTTGAGTAGATAATTTTTTTTTTAAGTGCATTATCCCATTATAATTGAAAAAACGTCTCAAATTTAAGATAATTTTATTCGAACTGAAAAAGTAAAAAGAAATTGTTGATTTTTAATGAACTGCTACATACATCACAATTTAATATTTTAGTTGAATGAAAAGAACAGAGAAGAAGCTCCACCTGACTTAGACCTTGGTTGCGAATTGACGTTACCTATACGTGAAAAGACGCGACTAAGAAGTTTCTCAATCAATAAAGGCATAACTAATTGCTTAACAACGTACCGTAAAGATCATGATCTTCAATTTTAAACCAAAATTGTTGAAGTACTCTCAAAATTGGTGGAATCATTCATTTTTCCTTGATGCAATAGCCAGCACCCTTTCGATCAACTGTTGATATTATGAGCCTCCACATTCGTCAGTGTTGTTAGTTTACATGCTCTTTAAGCGAGAAACGTATATCTCCTACACTCCTCGACAGGTTATATGACGCGTCATGACGTTGCGTTGGTGTCTGGCGATTGTTAAGGCATACATCGATGACTTTCGGACAGTTGAACTCCGCAGCAGCGTTGTCGAAACGGCCCAATTGGGCCATTTTGGCCCTATTTTGTTGAAATGGTCCGATGGTGGCCCCAAATTTGATTTAACTGGCATAGGTATGAATTACAACAATTTGTAAGGTAACCAAAGTTTTCTCAATGAGGACTTGGAATTGTGTTCCACAAAATGATATTGCCTGAAAGTGATGTTGAGATCTCAGTGAGATGTTGTAAGGTGGAACTGGCGTATTGTATATTAAGTCTGCTCTTCCGCAGAATCTCACTGCTCACTCGGTCATCTGGCATTAATACTGGTTATAACTTTTTTAGTCCATGTGATTATGTAGGTACTAGGAAGGGCAAATATAGGTACAATTTATTCTTAAGTTCTTTCCAAAATTAAAAAGTAGTGCAAACCTGATTATCAAATGAATTATCAAATGAATAATATTACAAACACTGAAAACTGACATACAAAATGAATTTAAGAAGATGCAGTTGTGCATTTACTTCATTTCTATATGTGGCCCTGAAAATGGCAGCAACGCTGCTCCGCAGCCAAGAACAAACTTTGTAAGCTAAGGATCATTTTCTTGTTTTAAATTTAAAACGTCTCTTTATCCAGTTCGTCGGGACTACCGCATGTAAATTTGATTTAGAATGTTGTAAATGAAGTAAATGTCTAAAAAAATAATTTTTTTAAATTTACTGAACGTAAAAGATCAAACTTTCATCACTGAAAAAGCAGGTCCTCCAGTCCTCTGGTAGTCAAATCATTTGTTTATGATTTTTTTTTTGCGAATGGAATACCCGTCGATTTGTTACTTCAGCTGAAAAATGGCCTTCCTCCTGGCAACCTTTCCATTGTATTTGTTTTTTCTTAACATTTATCCAAGGCTTTCAGGGCATTCTTTTTTTTCCAGTACCTGCTTTTGAGCCTCGTCCGCCATTTAAGGAGAGCATATTTTGTTATTTTTGTTAACTTTCCGAATATTCACCACATATGGGTCATTACGATACTGATCAGTTATAACCATTGAATAAGAAGTACAGGAAGCGGTGTTAGCTACATATACAGTGTACGTGAGTGAAGCAACAAAAATGTCTGATGATGTCAATTTTTGGAACCTGTTTTGTCCATTTTTGAGACTTGTGCTGTCAAACTTTGACTGTGCTGTCAGTCAAGTTCATGGGTATTTTATTTCTGTTGGTGACGGTAAGGCGCTGCAGTTCGTTGAGTTCCCGTGGTGTGCACGGTTGTTTTGAATAGTTCGTGTTTCGAAACGTTTTTATTTGTTGATTGTATTACAATCAACTAGAAAATACTTCTATACTTTCCCCTTGTCAATATTTGAGTCGCTGTCTATTGTGAATTATATCTTCAAGAATTTGAATGCACTAGAATACATTAAAATCCGTGCATGTGCACCTTAACTGTGAAAACACCATGCGTCCTAAAAAAAATAATAGAGTTGGAAACAAAAACTGAAGCAAAATCGATGAAATCTTGATTCAATCAAATTTCGCTTGGCGCCCCTGAGATTAACCATTCAACTGCAGACCAGCCCTGTTGTAATGCGTTTGTGTTTGTGAAACTCATACTACTTAAAAAAAATGCTTCACTTCTTTTTCATAAGACCCCTTCCTGTACTTCTTATTCAATGGTTATAACAAGCTGGGAAAGCTTGCTGTCAAAATGACATTTGCCTACGAACCAAAAAGCAAAAAATAACTGTTGAGATATTTGGAGTGTAAAACGTAGGTAGGTTTCCAATCTTATTATTTTCGTATTGAATAATTCCTTCGTCTTTGTACCGCATGACGGTGTATGGGATAGTTAAATGACAATGATTTACTATTAGAACACGCGTATCCATCTCTTTACTTACTTACTTATGTTGGCGCTACAGTATGGGTCGGACAAGGGCCTCACCCAACAAACTTTTCCAGCCATCTCGGTCCCTAGCTAGCTGTCTGCAATTTCGCACGCCAAGTGGGTTCAGGTCCTCTACCACCTGTGTGCTCCACTGGAGTCGCGGTCCTCCTCTTCTGCGACGTCCTTCCGGGTTGGATTCGAAGACTCCAGAAGCCGGAGCATTATTTTCCATTCGCTCAACATGACCCAACCATCTAAGTCGTTGGACCTTTACTTTTCTGGCTAGGTCAGTGTCGCTGTACAGCTCGTACAGTTCTTGGTTGAATCTTCGCATCCATTCTCCATTAATGCAGACAGGACCAAAAAAATGCCTTAACATTATTATTTATGTTGAAAGAAATTTCGATTCGTAGAAACAGTTTTATTGTTTATTTCAAAATTCTTAATATCGAAAAAGGGTCAAGATTTTATTACGAAAGTTAAAATTATTTAAATTGATTAAGTTGGTTTCTTTTAATAAAAAAAAAAAACTTTTACAACTTTTGACGAAGTGTACTTAAAAATTTACACATCCATTTTTTTCGTTAGTATTTAAAATTTAAACATCTGTTTCGTACAACACGCTTATCTCTTCACTGTGTGATATTTTAACCACAAACATTAGAAATACTAAAATTTTAACTTTTCAGCCTTTTACTTATCAGAGCTTAATGGTTTTCAATTTGATTCCATTTAATTCAATTTACTCTGGTAAAATTTCTGTAAATTATTTTTGTTTTTTTGTTTTTCTGTCCAAGTATGAAAGTGATCCTACAATTTTGGTTTCTATAGTTAAAAAACAAATCGCAAATTTAAATTCTGAGAATTTTATTTTAAACAAGCAAAAACATAGTTCCTCGTTGGTACCTGGATGTCCTTGGCATGTACGCAGAGCTGAACAACAATTCATAGCAAATGTCAATGATGACAAGCTAACTAGTTTCCCGTCATCACACAGCTCTTATGCTGACGTTAATAGCCACATTAATGATGCTGGGAATTATACAAAAAAATATACTATGTACGTTTTTGCGTGTACCGACATCAAAGCGCACTGGCAACATCTGATATTATAAAATAACGATTCCCCTGGGCGCTAATTATGCCAGATACGAACATAAAGGATAACAACTCTTGCCATTTAACGGCTGAATAAATTTTACTCCTTCAAGCGTGTATATTATTTTTGTTTCTAAAAAAAAAAGTTGGTAGTATATATGTACATATATATTTTTAAGGATAACCCAGAGCCATTAGAATGTGTTAAAGGATGCATCAAAGACCGAATTCTTTTTTTTTCGAAGTGAAGACCATAAAAAGCAGAGAGAAAACCAAACCTAAGCAAACAAAAGTGCTCATAATGGAAGTGGTGGGTGGGGTTGCCAGCCGGCCAGTCGTGGTTGCGACGCCAAGAGAGGGAGGGATAGAGATAGAGAGAGAGAGAGAGAGAGCAGCGCATGAAGAAGAAAAAAAACATTTAATTACTAATCTAACTCTTACGAAGAGAAATAAATTATTATGCTGTTCCCCACATTAACGAGTTCTAAAGCATTGTGCTAAGTTTTATTATTTTTCCTTTTTCTTTGCCATCAGAAAGAAGGAGGGCACGAGTATTAGTGTTTGGCAAAGAGAAAAAAAATGGCAAAGTAGAAAAAATAAATGAAACTAACAGCACACATAATATTTTATAATAATGTCTGATGGGGTTGTCCTTGGGAAACTGTTTTTTGAACTAAGGTCTTAAAGTTTTTAAAAATTAAGTAAAAAAAGGTTTTTATTCTTTTAGTTGTATAGTAATACGAGTTTTTTGGTGCAGGAGACTTTAATTGGAAAGAATGTTGCCCTCAAATGTGTTATTTACATTTATAATGAAAGTTTTGGGTTGGAAGTTAAATAAAAAAAAAGTGAAATTAGAGTCCTATACAGAAAAATGTCTTAAAATTTAAAGTTAAACTGCTTTAATCGCAAGAGCGAAACCAAGGGTGTGCCTTAATTAAAAAATAAACACAAGAATGCGAAAACTGCAAAGCAGCAGTGGTGGGTTTCAGGAAATCCCTCCCCGGTTTGACTAGGAGGTCCTCCGGCGCGGTGCATGAAGCTTATATCATAAGACAACGCCAAGTTGATGTGATGAGGAAACAATAAACATTTGAGAATAAAAAGTGGAGCTTCCAGAAAAAATAAATCAATATAGGAACGGGTTGTTTTTGACTGTTCGTGCCTTGGTGGCCATATTGTTTCTTTTAATTTCAGTCAAAATATTGTCTTTTAATCGGTTATCAAAGATAAATTATGCCAAGTAACAGCTTAGAGCAGTACGTGCGCCTCAATATCAAAATGGGTGTTTTCTAGTAGTAACGATACGCGCATTGCTTTCTTTTTATAGGGTACATAATCTTGCTTCCCAGTCATCTAATCAACATTTGGTGGCCAAAGTGTAGTCCACCGGCTCAAATGTACGTCGCTCACAAGAACTTGGCTCGCCGTAGATCACAACATGTCGATTTTTGATGTGGACCAATAAAAAATCCAACTGACCCAAGAGCTGAAACCTACTTAGGTTTTGGAGCAGTTGGAAGTTGAACCCAAATTTGGTTGAAAATCATCTTTAGCGATGAGGCCCATTTTTTGATGAAGGGGTAACTTGAATATTGCTTATTTGCAAATTGCGGAATTTGGGACAATACCAATCCACTCGAGTTTCACGAGTTTCACGAGGTGCCAATGCATCCAAGAAACGTTACTGTTTGGTGTGAGTTTTGGGCCGGAATCGTCAAAAGTTCGTTCTCCTTCAAAAATTATGCTAGCCTGGACATCATCGTCAATGACGGTTGCTATTTATATATCACTAACTTCTTTTGTCCATAAAGCAATGATATGGAGACAGAAGGCATTTGGTTTCAAAAGGATAGCGCTTCGTGCCATACACCTCAAGAAAACGAAGTGACATCGCGTCAATTGGTCACCAAGATCGTGTGATTTGACCGCTTTAGACTTTTTCTGGTAAAGCTTTCTTAAGCAGGTCTAAGCCACAAAACGCCGCGACACTCAAAGATAACATAATCGATGCCATTGGTCAAATTCAGTCTGATTTATGTGCCAAAGCCATCAAAAACTGTACCTTTCGAATGCGCACCAGTCAACGAAGCCGCGACGTACGACGGTAGCCATTTGAAAGATGTTTTATATTTCACACATAATGTCATTTGTGAAAGAGAAATTAACAGAAAAGGAAGTGATCTTATAAAAGTTTCGTTTTAAGTTTTCACCTTAGTGTACGGAACCCTAAAACAAAAACTCCTAAATCAAGTTCTCTTTGCCCACTTAGTTCCGTATATTTACCTATTGTTAAGGATAAAGGTGCGAAAATAGACAAGCGGACAAAACTGCAGAACCCACTTTTTTCCACTCCTACCATCGTAATAACATTTTCAATCAAAATAATATCTGCTTTGAAATCGAAAGAGTGGTATTGATTATATGAGTCAAATTTGTATCCAAAATTGTGATCTATTTATGCATTACCCTTTTTCTGTTTCCAAAATTAAAAAATTACAAGATTTTGCATTTCATAGATGTTTATTTTCAAGCTTAGTTCAAAGGAAAACTATTTGATCCCAAAACTTTGTTAAGAAATTTTAAAATCTATAAAATACTAACAGACCATTTTCTTTTTTTCTTTTCAGGTAAGTTCAACCAGCAAAATAACAATACGACAGAGGACGTTGCCAGCAGTTAAGGATGCCTCTTCCTTAAGTATCTAATTTGATATTGATATTTTTGCAGCTCCTCCCACATTTATTTTAGACAGCTAATTTCTAAATTTTACCTTAAGACACCATTTGTGGGCGAATTTTAACTATATCCAGATGCAAGGACATAAGCACATTAAAGATAATTAACACCACAACCTTTAAGTCTATTCGAAGGTCTTAACACGCAACTTCAATTATGTCTAAATGCGAATCTGTCAAAAAAATAAATAAGAAAACGTTTCATCTACCCACTTAATTTTTCAGGGATGTGCTCCTACCTACGCGTTTTAAAATTATCATTTAAAGGTTATGAAATATCTCGACTAATCTTCTTTATGTTACGAAGTTTAATTAAGTATGCAATCCCCATTCTATCTATTTGTCAATTTTTCATTGGTTTTTTATGCTCCGTGGTTTTTTGATTAGTCATCCTTTGTGTGCCGTGGAGATCCTTTAATGTGTGCATGTTTATGCAAAACTCACGTTCGTAGAACAAATTGCTCTCGTGAGAGGTTTTTTATTGCTCTTTTCGCTCCTGTGTCAACGACAATATTCGACGTGTGGTAATAAACTAGACTTTGATGAATTCATGTCGTTGCCGTTCATCGTCGGTCGTGTTGGTAAAAGTGTCATGTGGTTTTTAGTGCATTTAAGACCTTTGAGAACTCACAAAAAAAAATCCCTGACAGTTTAATTGGATAGGTGCCTTGATGCAGAATATTTGTGCTAAAAAAAATACGAATCAAGATTAATCCTAGTGCGTTCGTCATCAAAAAAGACATTAAAGTTTATAGTTGTTCCTAGATGAAGAAGAATACATGGCTTGCTCCTAAATCATTCTAAAAACAGAATCTACGACTAACACGTGGTTTTTATCGTGCTAGTGTCAGCGATTAGACGAAGAAAAAAACAGCAACATCTATGAAACTGAAACATCACCCTTTTTTACGCTCCAATATATTGCTTTCATCTTTCTGGTAACCTATATCGTTCTAGTTCGCTAAAGAGATCCTTAGACAAAAAACAAAAACAAAAAAATAAAACGAGAAAAGAAAACTTATATAAGGATGGGTATTTCAATGGATAAATTCTTTGTTTTGTTGTGAGTCAGCAAAAATAACCATTAGGATAAAAGCGTCGACGAAGATATATGTCCCTATTGCCACTTGGTGTTTTTTCTTCCGTTGGGGTCTTCCCGCTCCAATTGGAAACAATAGGAGGAACTAAAAACCAACACCAAAATGGTTTTGAATTGGAGTTTGAATTTCTTTGGCAGAATTGGAGGTTTTTTGTTTTTCTTTTTCTGCAATCTTGTTCGCAATTTTCCTCTGTTTTTTTTTTCTATCTGTTTTTTCTGTGTGCAAATGGTCACAATTTGCTATAGGTATAGTCTCTTTTTTTCTGGTATTAAAGGATAATTCCGTTGATGGTTGTTTTGATTGTTTAGAAAAAGTAAATGGTTGCAAACAGAAAAAAATATCAAGTGACATGGTAGTTCATTTATTTGTTTTTTTTTTTGTTTCTAAGTAAAGAAAGAGCGAAAAAATATGGGTCATGATTTGAAAAGGCTTACTGTTGGTATACTCAAACTTGAATAAGAAATCAGAAGTAATCGGAAAAAAAGAAAAATGGGCTCTAACGTCCGTAAAGCTGACTTAAAAGGACCAGTATACAACACAGTAGCGGATTCAGTCACCCTATATTATTTGAAGTACTTGTTGATACTTTTTGGCTATATCTCTGCTGGTTCAAAAATTCAGGAGCGGACCCTCGATAAATAATCTCCCTCAGAAGCTACCGAAGAAAAACAAAAGAGAATGCAACTACGTAAAACTTTCGATTAAAGTTAGCACCGACCAAAAAATGTATAAGACGAGGCGCTGTCGCAATTTTAAATCAGTTTCTGTTCCGCT
>CAKKXW010001691.1:0-11519 GCA_920937365.1 Sphaerophoria rueppellii | reverse complement strand
CTGTCCTCACACAGTATAAGGCAGAAATTACGTTGGATAGGATCAGGGACAATGAAAAGAGAAAATTGTCGTGGGAAATCGGCTTGGATCGAAAGTCATGGATTTTAAGCCAATTAGTGATCGCCTGGCTGTAATCCGCTTCAAGGCCACACTACAAAACATCAGTATAATATGTGCACACGCCCCTACCGATGATGCTGAGGAGTCTAGCAAGGAGGATTTTTATGACCTCCTGGATAGAGCCTACGGAGCCTGTCCAGAGTACGCCAAAATCAAACTCGGAGATTTCAATGTAAAAATTGGCAAGGAAAACATCTTTGGCAGATTAGTTGGAAAGCACAGCCTCCACGAAGTTACAACAGATAACGGCTTCCGACTAATCAACTTTGCTGGATCTAATAATACGGTGATAAGTAGCACTAGCTTTCCAAGACGAAAGATGCAACCTGGCGATCTCCGGATGGTTGAACCACCAACCAAATCGACTATGTGCTAATCGGTGCAAGGCACGCATCCAACATCTTGAACATGCGTACTTTCCGAGGAGCAAATGTCGACTCTGACCACTTTCTGGTAGTGCCTAAGTTTAGAGCTCGACTATCGAACAACAAAAAAACACGTGCAGCCCCAAGACAGAAGTTCAACATCGGTTGCCTTGGCACTCCGGATTACGCCAGAGACTACAGTGAGCGACTCTCCGCCGTTCTCCCAAATACGATAGATGTTAACACCTTGTGGAACCAATATCGTGAAATACTAAAAAATGTAGCCGAGACCACCATAGCTACCAGCCACCCTCGAAAAAGAACCCGTGGTACGATGATGAGTGCCTGTATCGAATTGCGTGAGTTTGGTAACTCTGCATTCGATGTTAAGGAGAAGGAGATTTATACATGTGAGCGTTCTTGTGACGCTTCGTTAAACTATAAATATATACATAAGAAAAACTTAACGATAAGCAGGTTTATGTGAAGAGTCTTTTCTAACAAGATTAATTCCAAGCAGGCTATCATAGGAGCAGGACGTGCCGGTCACCAATAAAAATAAGTGGTTTTTTTCCTTTATTTTTTCCACTCAAAACTCGTGTTTTATTTTCTACAACTATTTGATTTTGCTTCATTTTTTGGTTTTGTAAAAAACATTTGGTCAATCGAGCCATATTTTGAACCAGCGACCTATCTCTAATTGTGTCCTTATTAGTTCGTTTAAAATTCGAAATAACCGTGTCTTTATTAATTTTGTTTAAAATCCGTTAAACGTGAGCATTGTGATAGTGATGTGAGCAGATAAAGTGCATTATATACCTACAAAAGCAGGCATAGAAAGCAGGAATCATGCCCAAACATGCTCGAAAAAGCGTTAATTTACAGCAATTAACACATTAACATGCATAACAAATAATCCCTATGTACTTGAGCATGAGCAGGTAAGCGAACATTTTTTTATCTTCCCCTTGTTAGCATGGATACATATACAAGCGATCAGAAGAACGAAAGCAGGAATGTATTTGGTTTTGCTACAACAAATACATACACAAAATCAAGAGACAGCAAGTAGGTATATATTAAAATATCCCGCTATGCACGAGCAGCTTAGCAGCAGGCAACAAGCAGGAGAATGAGAAATTGAATGCCTTTGCATTTGCTTCATTTGGAAAGCAACAGTTTTGCAGTAAACTTCGGCTCCCAAATATTTCTTCGAAAAAAAAAAAAACAGTTTAGTGCAAAATTATTCTCAGGGTGAAAATTACAATTACCAAACGTTTTAATTTACCTACCAGTGATTCTTCCTTATTTCTATCAAACCAAGAACATCAAACAAGAGAATGGAGCAGGAAGCCAATATGGAATATGTGCTGGAAGCAGGAATTTTTGCAATTAGCAGGATGATATCCTTCATAAACTCAGAAGGATTTCAACGCTGCACGGGGGCTGCAGCAAAGGTCAGGTTGGAGGCTCTGCAGGATGCGTTGTCTCAGATTCGAGCAAGCGAACGCAGGTTGGCAGTCACCAATGGACTGCTTGAGAATGCAGCCATGCAACGCAGGGCTTCGGCTTCATGCCGAAGCTGAAGGGAATTTTTTCAACGCCCATGCAGCCTTGGAAGAGAAGATAAGAAAGCAGGAAAGCAGGGAGCTATTGAGGTGCACGTTGACATGCCATTTACACAGCATGATGTAAAAAACACGTGGGGCACGTTTGATGGCGACATAACTAAATGGCAGGGCTTCCGGGACCGATTCGTGGCAGCAATCCACGAGAATGACAGGATCGCGCCGGCTTACAAATTTTCTTATCTGAAGGCATCGTTGACGGGCAGAGCTTCAAGAGCACTTGGCGAGTGGCAGCTTACCGATCAGAATTATTGTGCAGCCTGGGCACGTATAAACGAGATGTTTATGAAAAAGTATGCCACTCGTCGGGAGCTGTTGAGGAATTTCTTCAAGCTTCCGACACTGCAGGGACAGCCGCGAGCAGGACAACTGCAGAAAATGTCGAACACGACCCACGAGACGATCAGGCAGCTGGCCACGGAGGCGTGGGATATAATTTTTTTTTTTTTTTTATAATTTGCACCCACTCAAGGGATTTGTATACCCTTTTTATGCAAGAGGCACAGTGAGTGCATTAAGAAGAAGAGAAGGGTTTGGAAAGGAGGTGTCGGTGTACATTGGTCTTAAATTCTTGAACATTGTAATGACTGGGAAAGACAGAGTGTGGAAGAGAGTTCCATATTCGCGTAGTACGGCTAAAAAATGATTCTCTATACTTGAGAGTACGTCCGAAGTTGGGCTCGAGGGTAAACTGATGAGCATTCCTAGAAGCGCGAGTATTACGGGCGAATTGTTTGAGGGGAGGAATGCAACTGGCTATTTCACTAGAGCAATTACCGTAAAAGTAGCGATAGAACAAGGAGAGACACGCTACGTTACGACGGTGGTCTAAAGAGGTGAATGTGTCAGTGATCTCTCTATCACCAATCATTCTTACAGCTCTTTTTTGTATTCCATCCAAGAGGCTTAAGTAGTAGCTGGAGCACCAGCCCAAAGATGGGAATTGTACTCAAGCTTTGGACGGATATAGGTTTTATAGATAATAGCCAGATCAGACGGGGAGAAAAATTTCTTGCACCGTCTTAAGAAACCCAAACATCTTGCGGCATTTTTGGCGACATCGCGTATGTGCTCGGACCACAAGAGGTGGTCAGTGATGCACATACCGAGAATCTCGAGATGTTCGGTCTCATTGATGCAAGTGCCACTCATGGACAGTGGCAGAGGGGGTATATCTCGCTTCAACGATACCAGACAGCACTGAGTTTTCGAAGCATTAAACTCTACACGGTTTTTAATTCCCCATTGTACAATGCTGTTTAAGTCAGAGTTTAATGAGCTTATCATATTTTGCCGTTGCAGTTCCACATCCGAAGAGGAGGGATGTGAATCTGGGAACGAATATGAGAAGCTAAGGGTACTATCGTCAGCGAAACAATTTATTGGATTAGAAGTAACAGACAAGAGATCATTAATAAAAATGAGAAAGAGGGTCGGAGACAAAACGGAGCCCTGGGGCACACCAGCATTTATATTGTGGGTTTCAGACTTGAATCCGTCCAATACAACTTGTATTGAACGATTCGAAAGAAAGTTTCTAATCCAACGAAGAAGGGATTCATCGATACCGAAGGCACGCATTTTCGATAAAAGAGCAAGATGCCAGACTTTATCAAATGCCTTTGAAATATCAAGTGCAACAATCTTACTTTCTCCAAAACGATGTAAAGATTTGTTCCACTGTTCGGTGAGATAAACCATCAAATCACCAGTGGACCTGTTGCTGCGAAAGCCGTACTGCCGGTCATTAAGAAGCTTTCGGTCTTCGAGATATTTCTTGAGCTGATAGTTTATCAGCGTTTCCATGACTTAGAAGAAGGACGTAAGTGCAATCGACGATAATTGAGGGAGAGAAGATTCGCCTTTTTTTGGAATAGGCTGGACAAATGCTGTTTTCCAACTGCTCGGAACGAGTCCAGAAGAATAGGATAGATGGAAAAGCTTACGCAAGGGTTTTGCCAGCGTGGAAGAACACCTCTTCAGAACAATAGCGGGGATACCATCCGGACCAGCGGATTTATGTATGTTGAGATCCTTTAGGACTCTCGCCACAGCACGAGTGCGAAAGAAGATTTGTCCCATGGAATCATTGACGCGCTCAAGAACAGGCGGAGTCATGACACTCTCTGGCAGCGAAGAGTTGGCGGCGAACTGCCTAGCAAAAAGGTTAGCTTTCGCGAGAGAGCTAACAACTGGAGTGTCATTGTCAACGAGCGTAGGGACCGAGGAAGAAGAAGAATTCTTCATATTTTTTACAAATGACCAAAAATTCTTACTGCCTTTGGGACATTGCAGTATTTTTTGCCTTAATTTTTGGTCATGTAAAAATTTGGTCCGCCGAATATGGGCATTGCAGGCCTTCCTGGCTTGTTTAAACTTGTTCCGGTTTTCCTCAGTTGGGTTGGCTCTAAAACACCGGAACTTTACTTCTTTTTCCCTGATAACCTCTTTACAGCTTGAATCAAACCATGACTTTTCCTTGGGTTTGATGCTTTTAACCCTATTCGGGATAAAAGTTTTCATTCCCAAAATAATCATATTAGTAATCATATCTGCGCTGGAGTCTACGTCACTATCGAGGAAGCATAGTGACCAGTTAAAGATCCGGAAAAAGTTGTTGAGACCGTCCCAGTTGGCTTTCCTCGTATTGCCACACGGTTCTCTTCGGAGCTCTTTCTCTAACTGGATTAGCTTGACACGAGAAATTTGCAGATATAATACTATGGTCTGATCTGCCTAGAGACGTTAATACACTGATAGTGTATTTATCAGGGTCAGACGTAAGAAACAAGTCAAGAGTATTTTCCGCTTGGCCATTAATGTCCGATATTCGAGTGGGCTCGGTGACAAGCTGAGTTAGGTGGTTAAACTCAGCAAAGATCTCAGCACACATTCCTTCGGGTGTTGTCTGGCCCGAATGGAGAAGCCACGAAGAATTGTGTACATTGAAATCGCCCGTAATAACGATTTCAGTGTGAGGATACAGGGATACAATTCTTTGGATGGAGTCAGACAGAGCGTCAAATTCGCGAGAAGTTGAAGTTCTGTCCAAATTTGGGCTTCGGTAAGGAAAACAGTAGTGAATGATGTGCTTACACAGAACGAAAAAAGTCATCCTATTGACTATTTTGGTAGTCAATATGACTATTTGGTAGTCAATTTTCAGCCGATAACCGCAATAGTCAATAGAACAATTTTCGGTTGTCAGTTTTGGGATCAGAAATTTTTTTACAATTTGGTAGTCAATATGACAACTTTAGTAGTCAATATGACAACTTCGGTTGAAAGAAATTGAAACTACGGTTGTCGTATTGACTAATGTGGTATTCAATACGACAACTGCGGTAGTCAATATGACAACTGCGGTATTCAATATGACAACTGCAGTAGTCAATAGGACAACTGCGGTTGTCAATATGACAGCTGCGGTAGTGAATACGACAACTGCAGTAGTCAGTATGACAACTGCGATAATCAATATGACAACTGCGATAGTCAATATAACAACTGCGGTAGTCAATATGACAACTGCGGTAGTCAATGCGACAACTGGGGTAGTCAATAAGACAACTGCGGTAGTCAATACGACAATTGAGATAGTCAATATGACAACTTCGATATTCAATATAACAACTGCGGTAGTCAATATGACAACTGCGGTAGTCAATATGACAACTGCGATAGTCAATATGACAACTGCAGTAATCAATATGATAACTGCAGTAGTCAATATGACAACTGCGGTAGTCAATATGACAACCGCGGTAGTCAATATGACACCTGCGGTTGTCAATTTGACAACTACGGTAGTCAATATGACAGGCAAATCCTAAAAAAAAAACAAATCTTAATTTTGTGGTCATATCACCCAGTTTGTTTCCAATCTGTAATTAAAATTTCATTAAAAACAAAATTTGTTTCTTAGTGACATATAAATACATTTATTTTAATCACTTATAGGTATTTTTAATTAATGTATTATTACATATATCTTAAATATATACAGTGTCATAAAAAACTATAGCAGCTTTATCTGTTCTTTTTATATGTGTTGATTTATATCTTAGGTTGAAATTATTTTTAACATCTTCTTTTTACTTAATGTGCTTACTACATATTTACATACATACTTTATTTTATAACTTACATGTTTTAAACATAAAAAAACATTGCAACCCAAGAAATCATTCATCAAAAATTAAAATGAAAACAAATACTTTTATTTTATTGAATAGCTACGATTAAATTAATTTTCTTATATGTAGCTCTTATTATTAAGAATGTAGTACGCACATTTAGTAATGCAAGAATGTTGTAAAAATAAAAACAACAAATTTAGTACCTTATGTTTATAATTAAATTAAATTATGTACTTAACTTATGCAGCATTGTTGACAGTTTTGGATTCATCCTTTTGGTTTTATTTGTGTTTGTTTTCATGTAAAAAAAAGTTCTATGAAATCCCAGAAATTCTCGAACGCTGGTGGATATCCACAGCTCTTAAGATATTAGTTGTCTTTAGTTTGTAGTCATTTAACAAAATGAAGTACTCATTTTTTCCCTTAAGTATTAGAGGTTGAATGGTTTCACCTCTGAATTTGAGGAATGTCAGTGATCCTCTAATACTTGCGTCGTCTCTTCTTCAAAGATGAATGTGATCAGTGAATCTTTGATGGTGAACTTGCTTCTTGACTTGGCCCCGGTGTTAGATTTTCTTGAAACTGCTGCTGTTGGAAATAAGTAGAAGTGAATACTTTTAAGTATCTCCAGCACAAAATCATCTGAAAGGAATGAAAATAAAAAAGGATTAGTAAAGCATTGTTTCACATTTATGTATTTATTATTTTAATACGGATAATAAGGAAATTTAATTTACACCTCAGTTACTTTGTTTGTATGTTAACCATTATAAAAAAAAAACGTATTTATATCTGTGCATACCTTCTCCAAAATTTGTATCTCTCCCAAGTCTTTCAATGTTTCTGTAACCTTTTTGTCCTTAATGTTTTCCATCAGGAAGTTTTTTAATGGGTTCTAATGGTCTTGCCACAATTAAAGTATTGATGTGCCGGTTGGATGGAGCGTTTGAAAGTCCTTATCGATCTGATAACGAAACAAAATGTATATAAACACGGATATCAATCAATCTGTGCTCACTTAAGAACTGTTTAAGAAAAATTTCATCTTCGAAATAAAAAAAACTGACCTGTTTTAAACTTTTTTAAAAACTAGAAGTCAAAAAGTTTAAAAAAATTAAATTTTTCATGAAAGAGTAATATTTAACCAACTGCGCACATTATGTACAAATACAAATAGAAAATATATGAATTTTCTTTTTTTTTTAATTTTTGGTTTAAAACTTGAAACTAAAACCAAATTCAAGAATGAAATGTATCTAAGCCTTGGAAACAAAGGCCCAAAATTTTAGACGATTTAGTAAAATGTTAAGGCCATTTTTAGCAAATTACTAAACTTGAAAGATGATTTGCTAAGTTAAAACCTTATGAGAGCAGTGGATGAAATGGTCCAGGCAACAGTTGGAATTCAATAACAGGTCCGTTTAATCGTAATTGCTTTGTTTATTTTCACCAACTGTCACTTGTTTGGATGCTCTTTTTTTAATAAAAGACAATTAACAATTAGTGATCAGGAAAAATTGAACCGTGAAGAATCTGAATTTGTTTCCTTTTGGTTTTATAAAGATCAGGCAATTTACGTCATTGAAAATCAACCTAATACATTTTCTGACGAAACTCTGTTATTGGAAAAGCAAAAACAATTAGAACAATTAAATTTTTTGACATTTTTGAAAAGAAAATGATTTTCCGTACTAGAAATATATAGACATTATGGTCACTTCACTTTGATACTAAATTTCTAGCTTAATTTAAATATATAAATTAAAAGCTAAATAGTCCACAGGATGATCGCGGTAGTCAATATGACAACCGACAATTTTTTTTCTATAGAATTGATACCCACGAATATTATTTTTAATAATTCAATAAATTTATCTTATACTTTCAATTAATTTTGTACGTATATATTTCAAAATGCACTAATGACATGGTTAAATTGTTAAACAATATTAGTTGACTTGATATTTCGAATAAAATGACTCTGAAAATATTAAGTTAACAGAGGACGCCATTACTTTGTATCGCAGATTATTTTTTTTTATAAATTGGTTTACCTTGTAATTTTTTTAATTGAAGTCTTTGGGTGTGTGAAAATGCACTAACGACACTAGTTAAAACTAATATTTTTCTCAAAGTTGAGAATCTACGAAATTTCAAAATATTAAATTGTGGAAGAACCATTTTTTTGCGACTTGAAGCCAGAGCTTGAGAAAGAATTATAATTTTTGGAAAACACTGGAAACTAAATAGAAGATTCTAAAGTTGTCATATTGACTACCGAGTTGTTACATTGACTATCGCAATAGTCAATAGGATGATTGCGGTAGTCAATAGGATGACATTCAGTATTCAATGTAACAACCGCGGTTGCCAATATGATGCACGTGGTTTTCACAATTTTTTTGTTGGCTTTTCAAATTAGTATTTGTTCTTAATTATATGATTTGATTTTTCTTACACTCCATTCAATAGATTTAAAATGCACCAATTGAATAATATAAATTGACTTGATATTTTGAGTTTAATGACTCTGAAAAATATTAAGTTAAAAGAGGTCACGATAACTTTATATCTCAGAATATTTTTTTTTTCAATTCAAGTTCTTAGTGGGTTTTTTAAATGCACAAACGAAACTCGTTAAAATTTATAATTTCGAGGAATTTTTAATTTAAGAATAAGCAAGATAAAGTATTTAATTTTAGTAGAGAAATTGTTCCGCGACCAGATGCCGAGCTCAAGAAAGAATAATGGGTTTGGGTAAAAACTGAAAACTGAATGAAAATTCCAAAGTTGTCATATTGACTACCGAGTTGTCACATTGACTACCGAGTTGTCACATTGACTACCGAGTTGTCACATTGACTACCGAGTTGTCACATTGACTATCGCAATAGTCAATATGACAACTTTAGTTTCAACGTAACTGTAATGTTGATTTACCGTTTTTGTCTGGAAATAAAAGGGTTTGAATTTTGCTCACTGAAAAAATGAATTTTAAATATACATTTATTTTGGAAAAAAAGAGTTATGTGTTTAATTAATATAACGTTTTTTTTATATACATACCTTGTAATTGTGGGAAACTGACTGCACACATAGCACATAATAAAATAAAAATAATACTAACCACCAAACACAATACTCACCTTATAACACTTACCGCCAATAATATTTTACCCTATAATAATACTTACCTTTAAATAATATTTTTTTAAAATAATACTTACCACTAATAATAATTTAACCTATAATAATACTTACCACATCATAATAACAAATATAATAAATAAAAAAATAAATCTAAATGTACTAAATCTACAGATCCGCACTGTAATATTAAATCGACACAAATTCTTGCCACCATAACAACAACAAATAACCCACAGCCTCATCATAAAGAAAAAACAAAATAGAACACCGCTTCTTGCTAGGGCATTTCGTGTGCAAGAAAGTACCGCTGCCCACGAGAGTTAAGCAAAGCAGAGGTATGTGCTTATGCATAAGCTAGTGCAATGACCACACAATTTGCACTTGCTACCGAAATATGATGGCATGATTTTCAAGGCCAAGGTATACAAGTAGTATTCTAATTGCTGAAATAGCGGGCCGGCAAATGGCATGATTAAGCCTAACTGTGACGATTTTGAACATTTTTTTTTCGAAGAGAGGTGCAAGTTGTGTGGTCATTGCATTGGACAGTTGGTTAGCAACACACTTAGCGTGCGGTCGGCAAACAAAAAGTAAAAGTTAAAAGTTAAAAAAAATCAAAGCCGAAAATTGAAACAGAGAAAAAAAAAACAATTGCTGTGCGGGGAAAATTTTATCCGAAAATTAAAGAAAAGGAAAAACCTAAAACTAAATGTGAAAAGTGAAATACTTTTTTTAACTAAAGTGAAAACCAGTAGAACGTAAACAAAAACTGGAAAAGGAAATAACGAATATTAAAAAAAAAAAAAAAAAAAAAAAATTTACACCAAACCTAAAACTAAAAAAAAGTGCTGTGTGCAAAACTTACCTGCCCCTGCCCGAAACCTAGCGCCGCTTTCCGAAAACTCATAAAAGTAAAACCCCAAATACTTACCTTAAATAAATACGTGAAAAAAAAAAGAAATATACCGGATACTTACCCCTAAATAAATACCTGAAAACCAAATATACTAAATACTTACCCCTGACTTAACACCTAAAACTTACAAAAAAAAAAAGAAACAAATCCAAATACCTACCCATAAATTAAATTACGGAAACAAAAGAAAGAAAAAGAAGACCTCCACTTACCAGCTATACTTACCTGATGACCTGTATTAAAGACCACAACTCAACTTACCTGAGGATCTCATCACCTTGAAATACTTTTTTATTTTATTCTTTTTCGTTAAAGTTCGATTATTACTTTTATAATATTTAATTGTTTATTTACATATTTTTTTTTTATCTGTGTATAAAGTAAATGTATAAGATAAATTCTTCATAATCAGTGGTGGAATTTGGTTATGGTGATTGAAGAGAAAAATAAAAACGAAATATTACAAAATATCTTAGTTATATCAACAGTGGAGTAATTGAAAAAAAAAAAAAAAATAAAAAAAAGGAAAAAAAAATTAAATTAAAGAAAATCAAAAGAAAACATATATATATAAATATAATTAATATTTTGAGATTCTACCAGCGTTTAGCGTGTTTAGCGATCCAGCGAGGTGCACCCCGGCGGATAGTAATATAGTAACCAGGTACGTGATATTATAGTATCTTTCGTATTCATATATATATATATATATAGTTTTTTCTTTTTTTTACCTCTTACTTTCAATACCTTCACTAAACAAAAAAAAAAATTTATGCATACCATTTTAAAGTTCAAAAGGAGAACACAAAAATAAATAAATTAACAAAATAATAATTAACTATAACCACCTTTCCGCGTTGCCACCTTTTTTTTGCAAGAGTAAATCTTAATTAAATCTAAGTTAAATCTTAATTAATAGTCCGCGTTGCCACCTTTATGGTATAATCAATCTTAATTAACTTCTATTTTATTTTATATTTTTTTTAGTTTTGTTTATTTATTTTGCTAAGTAATATTATTAGATTATACCTTTCTTAACAATATATTTTTATATAAATAAAAAGGACAAAACAAACAATACTCTTTTACTGTTATCACAGCGATAACATGGGCATCTACACCGTCTGAAGGACAGTTTATGTCCACGGGAAGGCAGTCCTACGATTTTTTTTTCTTATTGGTTTTAGGTAGCCACCATGAT
>CAKKXW010001683.1:0-11565 GCA_920937365.1 Sphaerophoria rueppellii | reverse complement strand
GGATTCCATAGCCACTAACCTATCAGTTGTGCATCGTTTCTGCTTCCGCTTTCCGTCATGAATAGAGTAATCAATCAAACCATTCATTCCTTCCAAAATGTAGTCGAATTATACTCGCTTTTTCACAGGTTTTTAAATTTTATATTCATTAATCTTATTGTCAATCACTAATCAGCGTATACGCCTAAAATTAAATTGCTCCTTTTGTTTGCGAGTCGTGTTCTCATTCATCTGCGGGATTGATTAAAAATGAAAGCGCGAACAAATCAATTTGCTTAAACGCTTACTTCCTTTTATTGATATCGTACGCAAGTGTATCTGTATAGGAAGGAAAAACGATTTAAAATCAATGATTGATCGCACTTTATACATAATTTTGTGGAAATCTCACCGATCGCCTACCGCACCATAAAAGTTGTAGTTGTTATAATATATAAAGAATGTAGCATCTTTTTTAGTTCTAACTTTTTCAACTGAAGTCCTTCAACAATAACAGATTTACTTTTCTTTATACAAAAAAATATCCATTAAGAAGTTCGGCAAAATCAAACGCACAGGGCTTAGATTGTTTTCTTTAAATTTCACCCTTCGGTAATTTTATGCAATATTACCTAAAGGTGGCTTGAAAAAATGCACTTTATTTTTCTTAGATGTATTTTTGCATATTTTTCCACTTTTAAGTGTAACGTGTGATGATGTTCAATTGTTGAAGTCGATAATCGCCTGCTGTTAAACAATGATGGTGTTTCGACAGCTTTGTTTATATTATCTCTGTAGTTATCATTGTGTGTGCATCAGTGTTATGGATATCTTCCAGGATATTGGAACACCCAAATAGTGCAAAATTTTTGTTAAGGACTGTATTATCTCGTAGCTGTTGGATGGACGACATAAGAATAAATGCATCATCCATTCTTATATTCATCGAACCGTAAAGTGTTAGGCGGATATTGTATTCTTGTCATGGATCTGGTGTGAAAGTCTATAATTCACTTTTGAAAGAGATTGAAAATACAATGCAGGAGTGCTAGATGACTTTATTTGAGAAATATTTTGAAAGGATATAGATTTCCTTTTACATATTGAAATGTCTAAAATCCTTCCCTTGTGTTTTTGTGTCATAGTGTTGATACTCTGCTTTAGGTTACGCGTACGGTAGTGCGAGGAAGCGCTATTAGATGCGCGCACAGTAAAAGCGATATGTTGCGGCTAGAAAAGTCAAGAAAATGGATACTTGTCATCATTAGAAAATTAATTTTTAAACGAAAATTTATATTTCCCTATATTGAACGAAAGAAGTGTTTTTAAAGGCTGAACTACATCGAAACACAAAGTGTAAAAAGTACAAAAAAGTATTCGTATTCGTATTGACAACTTTGTATTGACACTTTGTAGTCTCCGTAGCTTAGTGGTTAGGTGCGTTGGCTGCTAAGCAGAACGTCGTGGGTTCGAATCCTAATCGGGCCCAAAGTTTTTATTTCATCTTTCACGGACACTGCCTCTTGCGAAGAACTGACAACACTTCCAAGAGTATCATCTGTCATGAAAAAGTGCTTCTCAACTTTGCCGTTCGGAATCGGCGTAGGTCCCCTCAATTCTTCACACGCACCTAGAGAATTGTTGATGAGATTAAGCCATGTTAGGCCTTGGCTCTTCAGGAGCTGTCGTGCCAATCTATTTTTTTTTTTTTTTTTATTGACAACTTTGTGCACAGTGAAAGCTCGATCATGGTCAAGCTTTTGTTCACGCTCACTTTATAAAAATGAGAGGTAGATATTCAGATATGCTTTTGTAGAAGTAGTACAGAACATAACTTCTACTGTTTTGTACTTTTTGGCACTTTATGTTCCGATGTAGGCTTTGAATCTTTAAAATTAATAGCTTTTGTCAGAAAGGAAACCAAGGAAACGTTTAAGACTAAAGATTAGATATTGGGTGCTTTCATAAAAATGCATGTTTGCTTTGCTTACATGCGATCAATTGCAATAATATTAACGTCACACAAAAATACTTGCGCATTTGTTTTATGCTGCATTTATGAACACTTTTTTATTATTTGCGTCATATGTCAAAAGACTGTTAGAATTTTAAGTTTTACTTACTTTCTAATATACCTGTCTCTTTTATTGAGAATGAAATTCAGTGTGCATGTGAGTTTTTATAGTTGCACATTTGCGCTACAAATATTTTTTTTATGAACATATGACATTTATCATTTGCATTTTATGATAAACATGCATGCGTCAGACTTTCGCAACCATGCTTTTATGAAAGCAACCATTGCTTTTAATGATTAGAAGAATTGCATTTTAATGCAAACAACTTGAAATTTCTTCAAGCATCTGAGGCATCCAAGCCATCCGAACGACTGATAACATAAGGAGTGGTTTTAAGGAAGTTCGAAAGTCGTGCTTTGATCCAAATCCAAACAAGTTAATTACTTCATCTAAGCCAAACTTAGGTGTGGTAAATTTTGCAACAAGTTCTTCCAACTATCCTGATCGACAGAAGAGTCAAGGCCTTGAACATCCTGATTTACAACATCCTTTTAACACAGGTTAAAGTGCTTGCGGATACAGGAACAGAACAATTTCCTGTAAGGTTTCTGTGGTCCGGCACTCAGTAGTAGTAGTAGTTGAAATGGTGGCCACGAGCAGTCTAGCTCGATGACCGAATTAGCGCTGAGTTGCGCTGTTTTGATACCATAAAAAACTCGCTTGACCTATAAAATTCAAAGAGGGATTAAAAAAAATAAATAGAGTGGCGCGACAGCTCTTGAAGAGCCAAGGCCTAAGTGGCTTACTCTCATCAACAATTTTCTGGGTGCGATCTCAAGTTCGAAGAGGAACTGAAACAATTAGTTAAAAATACGCCTCAAATCCACTTTGTTGCGTTTGGAAAGGAGATTAAATCTTTGATCTTCAGTTCGGAAAGCTCATTAAGATCATTGAAGAAGAACTTTCCCAATGTTTTGGCTCTCGTTTTGGTTAGGGCAGGACACTTGCACAAAATGTGAAGAACAGTTTCCTTTTCTCGCCGGTCCCCACAACTATACGACAGAAAGTATTGTGTTCTCCAATAGGCCAGTGTCCGGTGCACGTAGCAACGTGGTCTTGCCGGGGTCTGCAAATAAGATTATTAGTACGGGATTTATTGAAGGTGAGCCATATCCTTCTAGATATGATACAGTTGGTTAGGCTATTCAACCTGAGGTTTGATTCAGCGAGGAAAATTGAGAAGATCTTGCCCTTCATAGCACCAAGAAGAATGTTGACTCTTTCCGCGAGTGAACTTTGAAGGGCTGATCCCTGCCTAGCCAGCTTGTCAGCTCGTTCATTGCCCTCAAAGCCACTATGATCCGGATCCCAGATAAGAGTGACCTTGAGTCCAATGTTCAAGCCCGCTAGCTCACTTCGCCATTGTTGAACTAATTTGTTAGATGAAGTGAACGAGCCAATCGCTTGAATAGCCGCCTGACTATCCGAAAAAATGGCTGTAATGCGGTAATTTGGATCAAGTTTTAGTAAATTGCATGCTTCCTTAATCGCGAGTAGTTCAGCCTGAAAGACTCTAGCAAAGTCAGAAAGTCGAAAAGACCTGGAGACATTTAAAGACTCGGAGAAAATTCCTGCACTAACCCCACACTCCGTCTTTGAGCCGTCAGTGAAAATAGTTGTGTCGAAGCCTCTCGTCACTAAGTCATCATCCCATTCATTTCGAGATGAAATGATAACTTTAAAATCGGCACTGAGGTCCACAGTAGGAGTGCAGTCGGTTTTTGTCGAAAAGATGTCCCCTGGATGAGGAAGTTAGTAATATTACGGCACTCAACAGAGATGAATGGTAAATTGCTGAGCCATCGCCATAAGAAATCATCGACAAGCTGTTTAGAAATGAGTCCAGACACCGTCGAGAGATTTTATTGCAGAGAAGATGCGGATATCAGAAGTTGATATCGGTATAGAACCAAAAGAGTTCAGAATAATGAACAACATTTTTGTTTTTCCACTGAAAGGAGGTTATGAGCCTTACACCTGTATTCGCTGCCACTTTTTTGCTGAAGAAAACATTTGCAAATTCTTAAATTAAAATGAATTTGCTCTGTACTTTGTTCCCCACCAGAAAAACGTTTTCAAATGGACAATATGACGTTTGGTTCTTTTCTTCAGTAAGTTCCCTCTGTGAAAGCCATAGGGAGCCATATGTCTTCAGCAATTCTTATTTCATGCACCAAGGGTTTCATAATAACACGGTGTTGCATTTGCTTTCATATGTTCAGTCAAATTTTGAATATTTAACCACAATAGGATACCAATTGATGTTTATAATGAAATATTTTTCCAAGTCCTCTAACTTTTATAACACATCAAAGTATACGACCTAAGAAACACATATGGTGTAGGATACACCACATGGGACGATCCGTGTATTGACAATAATTGAATAATGGTAAAAATGGGATGCACTTGCAATGCAACATGTTATTAGTTAGAACTGTCAACACGGATCGTTTTTTATCGTCTTAAGAATTTTTACCTCCTCCGTTTCGCGTTTCGGGTGTGAATCCAAACTGCTTACTTTTGAAGATATGAAAACAGAGCTCAGAGAAGATATTAATTGGATTTCATGACACTTCCACTTAACTTGTCAACGCACTTCAACACACCCGACGCGACGGAATATGATCCAAGGACAAGATCCTTTGAGCTACCTACTGATTCAACTCTTTATGAGTGATCGCTTCGAAATAAGTTGAACCAAATAGAGATCAACAAGTCTTCTTGAGTGCCAGGCTCAAATTACCTACTTTCGGTCTTCCTTCAAAAAAAAAAAAAAAACTGCTTCACAGTTCCCCAGTCACCCCCAAAAGACATGATATTGGTAGCTACGACAAGCTCTCTCTAAAAAATTAAGTAGAGAAACGCGCAAGCATTATGTAAATGTAATAACACTATCGGATCACACCATCTGAATCGCAGAGAGACCACAGAGCTCGCGATGATGATGTCAAAATATTTACCACCATAAATTCAGGATTATGCTTCAAGCTGCTTATTGTCCGGCAGACAACGGACGACAACGAACAGCATTCAGCAACCGTAAGACTTGTCTTTCTTCTTAGATTCGGTTAATCCTTTTTGCTGGACGTTCTTTTTTTAGTATCGATCGAAGGTGATATAAGATGCGTGTGCACTTACTGCATCAATACGTGCTATAATTGAAACTATAATGGGGTATCAATGGCAAGATGAATGTCTGATATTAATTTGATGGAATTAAGGTGGACAGTAAGTAAAGTGTTATGTTTGTTACTTTTTTTTTTTTAAATCGATACATAACGCATGAAGTACAAAGTGTGTGTGTGAGATTATGAGAGTCGAAAATTCGGCAAAGCATGTTCTTATGTTTGGTAACCAGGCTACCAACTTAATGGAATGCTATTTATTTGCTGATAAGTTAAATGCATACATGGATTTGTATTGATGTATAACTACACATGTACGTAAGTGCATCCTGTTTTGACAGAAGGACTTTAATTGGAAGTGCATTTCACAGTTTTATTCGTGACTTAATTCGTCTGAGGTACAAATACATACAGCACTGGCGACTGCTGTTCTGCTTTTCAAAATCCTAGCGGTGTTAATTTTTTTTATTCATAAACACAACAACATTTTTCAAATTATCAAAATTTGTAGCTACACAGAATTATGTACATTGTACATCTCTCTAATAAAATATTGAATTGGAGAATAGCAAAGGAGCACTCGTTCTCCTATCATAGATACATCCAATTCACCCTTATTGAAGAGCCTCAAAACCGATCCAATTCCGGAATTATCGGAAAACAGATTAAACCAGAACTTGCCGATCCTCCCTTGTGCGCTCTTGAACTCAATCAAAAAGTCAATGAGCTTACATCAGCTCTAAGAAAAAGCCATGGAAACTGTCTGCCCCCTCACTACAGTGCAGGGAAAGAAGGAACCATACTGGTGGGCTGCTAAACTAGAAATATTCAGGAAAGGTTGTAAAAGGCTTTTCAATCGTGCAAAAAAGTCTAGACACCCCCAAGATTGGGATTCCTATAAAGAATCCCTCAAAAAGTATAAACAAGCATTGAGAATAGCCAAAAGATCCTCATGGAGATCCTTCTGTAGCAATAAGCACACACTCAAGGGGTTTGTATACCCTTATTGTGCCATAGACACAGTGAGTGCTTTAGGAAAGAAGGTAGGGGTTAGAGAGGAGGTGCCGTCGTACATTGGTTTTAAATTCCTGAACATTGCAATGATCGGGAAAAACAGAGTGTGGAAGAGAGTTCCATATTCGCGTAGTACGGCTAAAGAACGATTCTCTATACTTGAGCGTACGTCGGAAGTTGGGCTCGAGTGTAAACTGATCGGCATTCCTGGAAGCGCGGGTATTACGGTTGAATTGTTTAATGGGTGGAATGCACCTGGCTATTTCTCTAGAGCACTTACCGTATGAAGTAACGATAAAACAGAGAGAGACGTAAAACGTTACGACGGTATTCTAAAGGAGTGAATGAATCAGTGATGTCTCTATCACCGATCATTCTCACGGCTCTTCTTAATTAAGTTACTGGAGCACCAGCCCAAAGATGGGAATTGTACTCAAGCTTTGGACGGATATGTCTTATAGATAACAGCTAGATCAGATGGGGAGAATTATTTCTTGCATCGTCTTAAGAAACCCAAACATCTTGGGGCATTTTTGGCTACATCGCGTATGTGCTCGGTCAACAAGAGGTGGTCAGTGATGCACATACCGAGAATCTCGAGAGGTTCGGTCTCTTTGATGCAAGTGCCACTCATGGACAGTGGCAAGGGGGGTATATCTCGCTTCAACGATACAAGACAGCTTTGGGTTTTCGAAGCATTAAACTCTACACGGTTTTTAATTCCACATTGGAGAATGCTGTTTAAGTCAGAGTTTAATGAGCTTATCATATTTTGCTGTTGCAGTTCCACATCCGAAGAGGAGGGATGTGAATCTGGAAAGAATGTGAGAAGCTAAGGGTACTATCGTCAGCGAAACAATTTATTGATGATAATGATAAAGAGGGTCGGCGACAAAACGGAGCCCTGGGGCACACCAGCATTTATATTGTGTGTTTCAGACTTTAATCCGATAATTGGAGGGAGAAGAAGATTCGCCTTTTTTTGGAATAGGCTGGACAAATGCTGTTTCCCAACTGCTCGGAACGAGCCCAGAAGAAGGGTTTTGCCAGCGTGGAAAAACACCTCTTCAGAATAATAGCGAGGATACCATCCGGACCAGTGGATTTATGCATGTTCAATGCTCAATAGAAAAATCTTCGGAGGCATCGAGGTTATGGAAGATTCTCTCGGCAAATCCAACCATGCCTAGTTGTCTTAAGAACTCGGATGGTACATGGACTAACTCTTGCGAAGCAACGCTTGACCTGCTGTAAGACACCCACCTCCCAGATAGCTCCAAATCCGTTAACACGATAAACCGTCCAAGGTCTGGTATTAACTTAACTTTTCTTCAAGGTCTTGTTATAAAAGAAAAATTAACACGGGCTCTGAATAGATTCGATTCTTATCAATCTCCAGGTCCAGATCAAATCATACCAGCTGAGCTACAACAAACCAGCGATATAACTTTGCCCATCATTGAAATGATCTTCAAAAGTTGTCTAGATCTGGTCATTATCAGCGATGGAGAGAAGTAAAGGTGGTATTTATCCCCAAGGCCGGCAAAAGCTCGCATGACAACTCTTAAGATCTAAGGCCTATTAGCCTATCATCGTTCATTCTCAAAACTCTGGAACGATTGATCGATATCCATTTACGTTATAGCATTGATAAGAGACTATCGATGTCTGCTATGACGCCTCTAAACGTCAAATACTCACTTTTTACATGATTAATCTAATGCTAAAAAGCAGGATCATCAACCCTTTAGATGGGAGATTTTTGTCAGCAAAGGCAATCCGCAAGGTGGTGCTCTTCCCCTCTCCTGTGGAACATAGTAGTTATAACGAACTGCTAATGTCCCTCGAGAAAGAAAGGCTACAGAGTGATTGCGTATGCCGATGATGTTGCCATCGGCGTCACAGGAAAACATCCTAATACTCAGAGATACCTCCTCCAAAACGCACTTAATATGCTCACTAGATGGGCTGATCACTGTGGACTTAACATTTATCCTAAAAAAAAGACCTAATCCTTTTTACACGGAAATACAAAATCCCAGTAATTGAACCTCCTTCAATATAAGGTGTACCACTAATTTTTAACAATCAAGCCAAATATCTTGGTCTGATATTAGACAAAAAATTAAGTTGGAAACCTAATATTCAGGAAAGAGTTAAGAAAGCTACAGTAGCTCTTTTCTCTTGCAAGAAAGCCATAGGAAACAAATGGGGTTTTCAATCTCGTATAACCTTTTGGCTATATGCATCGGTCATCTGACCAATACTCAAGTACGGGTTTGCAGTATGGTGGACTGCACTGGAGAAAGTCACTTACTACGACAGACACAGCAGAGTCCAACGCACTGCATGTATCTGCATAAAAGGGGTATTGAGAACCACACCCTCAGCAGCGTTAAACACTCGCCTCCATCTGACACCTCTCGACATCTTCAGCAAACAAGTGACAGCGAGTACAGCTATAAGACTCAACGCCTCATCTCAATGGACCAACAATAATGTGGGACATTCCATCAATTGAACTTCTTCGGTTCTGTATCAAAGTACATAGAGAACACCATTCCAAAACTTCCAAGTATCCATTCCATCCAGAGATGAATGGGAAGACAAAAAACTCCTAGATGACAAAAGTATCCATTTTTATACAGATGGATTCAAGACAAATGATGGAGTTGGTAGGGGTGTGTACTCAGAAAAGCTTAATCTAAGCCTCTCATTCCGCCTCCCTAATCATTGTAGCGTCTTCCAAGCGGAAATTTCAGCGATCAAAGAGGTTCCCTCCTGGCTAAAGGAAAACGTGATATCAACTTCTGATATCCGCATCTTCTCTGACAGTCAGGCTGTTATAAAATCTCTCGACGGTGTCTCAACCAACTCTCAAACGGCCCTCGATTGTCGATCATCTCCAATCCATTTAAATGTTGAGTCAAAATTGTGAGGAACTTACTTATTTACTCAAGGTGGCGTGACAGCCCTTTGTGGACTTGGGCTTCAATCAACAGTCTCCGCCAGCCAGCTCGGTCCCTAGCTAGCTGTCTCCAGTTTTGCACTCCAAGTTGATTGAGGTTCTCCTCCATTTGAGTGCGCCACCTGAGTCGCGGTCTTCCTCTCCGGACCGGAGCATTGGTACCCATCCGCTCTAAATGACCGAGCCATCTGAGTCTCTGGACCTTGAACCTTCTTGACCTTGACCATACAGCAGGACTGGGATGATGAGTGTGTTGTACAATTTTACCTTATTTGCTCGAGAGAGGGCTTTTCCACTCAATTGCTTTCTTAGCCCAAGCGATTAGTAAGAGTTATTTTTCGTATGATCTGGGCGCTGGTGTTATTGCCCGTGTTTATAGCGCAGCCTATAGGTAGACAAACTCCTTTAATACCTCGAAGTTGTATGCGTCTATTGTGACGTTCTGTCCGAGTCGTCGGTGTTGGGTGTCCTTCCTCGAAGACAGCATATACTTCGTTTTTCCCTCATTTACCACTGTAGAATACCAGAGTTATGTAACACGATGTTTAAAAATTAAATAAAATGAACACGCTGATTCAAGCTCAAGTAAGAAGTGTATATTGAAGTATAAAGTTGAAAAGTAAAAAGTGTAACAGGAAATGCTTTAATTATTGCGGTGTTTACTATCTGTAAGGGGGCGTTGACTGTATTAAGTGTTGACATTCGTTTATTATTACATTCAACAACCACTAAACCCATTTTTGCCGCTTCTGTCTCAAATCTATCACAAAGGCGCCATTGAAATCACGCTGTTTTCTTCCGATTGTATCAATATCATCGGCGTATGCGAGAAGTTGAACAGATTTTTGGATGATAGTGCCTCTAGTGTTGACAGTGGAGTGCTGTACTATCTTCTCAAGAACGATGTTAAAGAAATCGCATGACAGTGCATCGCCTTGTCTGAATCCTTTTTTGACGTCGAAAGATTCCGTAAGCTCGTTGCCAACCTTGATGGAGCAGCGTGAGTTCTCCATCGTCATTTTGCACAAGCGAACGAGCTTGGCAGGGACGCCAAAACTAGACATAGCTTTGTACAGTTCGTCTCTGTAGTAGCTGTCATACGCGGCCTTAAAATCGATGAAAAGGAGGTGGGTATCGATTTGGAGTTCATAGGTTTTTTTCCAGGATTTGCCGCAACGTGAAAATTTGGTCGATGGTTGACTTTCCTGGCCTGAAGCCACAGTAATAAGGACCAATTAGATTGTTGACGAAAAGCTTCAGACGTTTACATATTACGGCAAAGAGGATCTTGTAGGCAATTTAAAGCAGACTTATTCGTCTATAGTTGGCGCAGTTTGGAGGATCTCCCTTTATCAGCATCGGCCAAACAATGCTGAGGTTCCATTCCTCGGGCATGCATTCCGCTGACCAGATCTTACAGATGATTTGGTGCATGCTCCTATCTAACTCGTCGCCTGCTGCTTTGAACAACTCAGCAGCTAGTCCATCTGCTCCAGCGGCTTTGTTGGATTTCAACCGTGATATTGCGGTTTTCACTTCTTCTAGGTCAGGTTCACGGAATTGTTGGCTATCATCGTGTCCGATGAAAGGCTTTTGTCTGACGGCGGTGTTTTGTTCGTCGTCGCCGTAATAAAGTCTACAGGAGTGGTCTTTCCAAATTGACTGCGATTCTACAATGGTGTTCCCTTGTTTATCTCGGCAGGCATCGGTTCTTGCTCGATGACCTTGAGCCAGCTGTTTAACCTTTCGGTAAAACCTCCAAACTTCATTCCTGCTGTTGGCTCTCTCAACATCCTCGATCTGACGCTTCTCATGCTCTCTCTTTTTCCTCCTGAGAAGCCGGCGTTCCTTTCTCCTCCTTCGCTCGTAGGGCTCACGAGCAGCTCTTGTCCTTCTATGTAGCGCCGCTTTGTATGCCTCCTGCTTGGCTGCATGGGCCTGCCTGCTTTCTTCGTCAATTGTGAGGAACGCATACGCATTTCTTTAAAAAAAAAAGACGACATAATGGGGAGTGTATTTATTTTGTCCACGTGTTTGGCTTGATCCTTCCGAATACATGCAGAAGGAAGTGTCTCAAAAAACAATGAGTTAAACATTTTTTTTTTTTGAACACTTGTCTCATATTACTTAAAGTGGATGAAAGTATACACTTCTGTCTATAAAAACGTAAAACAACTTCAACATCAAAATCGTCTTAAACGTGTCTCTACTCAAAATCTGAGATTTGACATCCCTCTTTAGTTGAGTCCAATAAACCTTGATCCACTTCAATCTAAAAAAAAAAAAGAATTCATACACATAAAACGCACAATCAGCCAAAAACAAAACAAAAAATCCCTTAAATTCTGCGTGCGTTGGCGCGCACTGTTGCGTGGCTGGCGGCGCGGCTTACGTCTAT
>CAKKXW010001679.1:0-11583 GCA_920937365.1 Sphaerophoria rueppellii | reverse complement strand
TTATTTTGATTTCTTACGTGCCAAGTTATCATTCCTGAAAATTTCATCCAAATCCATCAAGTGGTTCAGTTTTTATAGAATTTTTTCCGCACTCCCATACTAATTTCCCCAGTGTGCGCCGTACTGCCGGTCATTAAGAAGCTTTCAGTCTTCGAGATATTTCTTGAGCTAATAGTTTATCAGTGTTTCCATGACCTTAGAAAGAAGGGACGGAAGTGCAATCGGCCGATAATTGGCGGGAGAAGAAGATTCGCCTTTTTTTGGAATAGGATGGACAGATGCTGTTTTCCAACTGCTCGGAACGAGCCCAGAAGAATAGGATAGATGGAAAAGCTTATGCAAGGGTTTTCCCAGTGTGAAAGAACACCTCTTCTAAACAATAGCGGGGATACCATCCGGACCAGCGGATTTATGTATGTTGAGATCCTTTAGGACTCTCGCCACAGCACGAGTGCGGAAGAAGATTTGTCCCATGGATTCATTGATGCGCTCAAGGATAGGCGGAGTCATGACACTCTCTGGTAGCAAAGATTTGGCGGCGAACTGCCTAGTAAAAAGGTTAGCTTTCGCGAGAGAGCTAACAACTGGAGTGTCATTGTCAACGAGCGTAGGGACCGAAGAAGAAGAAGAATTCTTCATGTTTTTTTACAAATGACCAAAAATTCTTACTGCCTTTGGGACATTGCAGTATTTTTTGCCTTAATTTTTGATCATATAAGAATTTGGTCCGACGAATATAGGCATTACAGGCCTTCCTGGCTTGTTTAAACTTGTTCCGGTTTTCCTCAGTTGGGTTGGCTCTAAAACACCGGAACTTTAACTTCTTTTTCACTGATAACCTATTTACAGCTTGAATCAAACCATGACTTTTCCTTGGGTTTGATGCTTTTAACCCTATTCGGGATAGAGGTTTTCATTCCCAAAATTATCTAATATCTACGTCACTAACGTGGAAGCATAGTGACCAGTTAAAGATCCGGAAAAAGTTGTTGAGACCGTCCCAGTTGGCTTTCTCGTATTGCCACACGGTTCTCTTCGAAGCTCTTTTTCTAACTGGTTTAACTTGACACGAGAAATTTGCAGATATAATACTATGGTCTGATCTGCCTAGAGGCGTTAATACACTGATAGTGTCAGACGTAAGAAACAAGTCAAGAGTATTTTCCGCTTAGCCATTAATGTCCGATATTCGAGTGGGCTCGGTGACAAACTGGAGTAATATGGTTAAGCCCAGCAAAGATTTCAGCACATTGTGTACATTGGAATCGCCCGTAATAACGATTTTTCAGTATGGAGTCAGACAGAGCGTCAAATTCGTCAGAAGTTCAAGCTCTGTTCAAATTTGGGTTTCGATATAGAAAACAGTAGTGAATGATGTGCTTATTTACGGAAAACTTGAACAACATAAAATTGAAAAAAAAAAGGTTGAAGCAGCGTCCATACTGTGGTAAGAATTGATGAGCAACATCATTCCTAATGTAGACGGTCTGACGGCGAGACGCTGGTGGGGGAAGAATAGAGGCACTAAGCAATACCCATGAATAAGAATAAAAAAACAGCCTAACAAAATCTACCAAATTATAACAAATTATTGTAAAATAATATATTTTCTAACATTGATGAATAACATTTTTCAAACTATGTAGATATTGTTTCGTTTTATGCTGAAATCATTATAATTTTCATCAATAAATGATGAATACTTTTAGATTTTGTTAGATTTTTTCAGTTTTTTTTTTTCAATCCTCACAAAAAACCGCAAAGCAGATTTGGCTGAAAATTTATTCAGTTCTCAATCAAGGAATTTTGGGCCAAACGAGATCAATTGGATATCAGTACGATGAGCGGTTAGCGAGATAATCAGAATTTTCATAAATAAATGACGAATTTTTACTACTTTCAAATTTTATTGCAAGTTAAAAAATTGCTTAACTATCGCTGAAAACTTAATCAAAACTTAATAACGCAATTTTGCATCGAATGAGTCCATTTTCATGTCAATACTGTGAGTAGTTCTCGAGATAATCGTAGAAACGTAACAACACACTGACATGATGATAAAATGGTTTGATGCAAAAATTGTAGATTCACAAAATCGGACCCTTTACAATAACTTCTTCTGGGAAATTTAAAATATCAAAATTTTGCTTACATAATACCTTTATAAAATCAACTTCAATTCATAAGGCCAGTTCCACCAAACACTAAATCACTGAGATCTCAGATGTCTCGGGTGAGAACTGAGATTTTTTTCTGGGATCTCTGAGAGGAAATTATTTTAGATTTAGATTTCTCACTCAGCTATTTTGACGTGACTGACATATGCAGAACATTAATTAAGTGGAACTGGCCTACTGAATTAACGTAGGAAGCATTGTCATTGTTTAACAGCTTGGCTTCATATCTCCAAAAATGTTCTAGAGATATTAATAAAAATAGATGTCGTTACAACTATTGAAGAGCCTAGGCCTAAGTGGCTTATATCTTCACTCTTTTTCAAAACCCTGTACGATTAATTGTTCTTTTAAAGACCTCTTTTACTTTGCCTACTAATTCAACATTTTCAGTGTCGCCCCCCTCCCTAACAAGAGTCTCTGGATCCGCGCCTGTTTGGTGATAGCACAGATATCACATTTACGGCACAAGTTCTCGACGTCTTCCCTTGCACGTAGCCAGTAGAATGTAGAATCACTGTCGAACTTTTTCTGGCGTCTAGTTTACTCCTAGATGGCTTCCCGAAACTTCATCATGCATATCTCGCAAATCGTTCGCAATTTTCAAACTCGGCAAGACTATAGCTGCATTATATGAAACTTTCCGTCTGCTGATTCATACTTAATCTGGCACCCTCTTGGGCATGAAGCGAGTCCCACTGTGCCCAATAAAATAAGTCTTTAGAGTCGAACTTCTCTCTAAGACATCACCCCATTCTGGTTGGGCATTCCTCAGCTTGTCGTTGCTCCAGGCGTTGTACAGTGACCATTAATTATTCTTCTTGATCTCCGAGACTGTACATCCCCATTTGATTGAAGCTTCCCTTTCGATGTTGAATCTCATAATCGTATACGTCTGTAACCTGTCAATCCATCTCACCTCTGGATTCTTGAAATCCAAAAGCCCATTCAGTGCTCCATGGTCTGTTCGGAGAAGTAACTTTTGTCCGTAGAGACTTTTTGGAAGTGTTTTGTTGCCAAGACAGGGCAAGACACAATAGTTTCTCTCTGACTTTTAGAGTAGCTTGCTGTAGTAGACAGCCAGCTTCTCTTCGCCAACATGAACCTTCGATAGTACAGCACAAACGTTTCTTGAGCTCTTGAAAGCTTTTATCTGACTCATGACCATTTGAACTGCTTTCCCTTTTTCCAGAAAGCTCCTGTAAACTCTTGTTTAAAGCAAAATTTCGACACAGCGCCTATAGTAGGTGGCTAGACCCAGAAAGATTCTGAGTTGATATTTGTCCTTTCGGTGTTGAATAAATTTTTATGGTGTCAACCTTATCAGGATCAGTCTTAATTCCTTGGGATGAGATCAAATGCCCCAGATATTTCACTTCGGCTATGAAGAGTGAATACTTTTTTGGATTGAGCTTGAGGTTGTCTTCTCGAAGGCTTTGATTTTTAATGTTCATCAAATTTTTTCACTTATACTATGCCGTCATCCAAATAAAATGTCCATGTGAGTCCTCGCAGGATGCATTCCATCAGGTGCACAAAGGCATTGCATATAGTCCAAAAGGCATCACTTTGTACTGCAACAGTCCGTTTCCTAATGAGTATGCCGTCTTTTCTTTGTCTCCAGGATGGATTTCGACTTGCCAGTAACCACTCTTCAAGTCCTCCTTCCATTGAATAAAGAGAATCACTGAACCTAGGCACGGGGTAGCTATCCAGCTATCCTTCTTGGTCCCATCATTCAACCATCGATAGTCTACACAAAATCGGGTTGATCCATTTTCTTCTTTACCACTGGAGATGCCCAAGGACTTTTAGAGTTTTTAATCAAACCCGATTCTTACATGGTGGTTATCAGTTCTTCAACCTGACCTTGTTTGGCTAGTGGCAGGTTGACGAATCTGGTTTGCATTGTTGTATTTCACTTTTCATGACGAACAAATGTCCGCAAATTCTTCTAGGAGACCTTCTTTAGTTCTTTGTTGATGGTGGCCAAGACAAGATGACTTAAGAATGTTAGTCTTATTGGAATTCAGCTACTCAGAATGCAAGGTTGTCCGTGATGCTTCTCCGTTGATCCTTGTTATTGCTGACACAGATTCGTCCCACAATCTCATCTCTTCTAAGTTTAACTTGGAACGGCTTGATGTTCAGTATTTTTTACAGGTGATTTAAAACGGAACTCGTTATACGGCTGCAGGAATATCGTGAGCAGCAGAACGAACACCTTACAATACAATTGCTTTCGAATTGGAAGCAAAAGTGGAAGAGGTAGGTGCAAATGACACATTATCTAACATGATGTCCCTTCTTCTAGCCAAATTCAAGAAGAATTTTCGGGAGCAACTACAGACTGAATAGAATGATGTTGTCAAAACAACTATATAAACACAAAGGAATGATGTTCTGGAGCAACGACAAGCTCAGGGAAACGAGCAGAACTACGAGCAAGAGAATGTATTCAAACAACTGGAAGACAAAGAACCAAGCAGAAGAACGAGCAAAAGTATGTTCTAAAGCAACTAGAAGCTCAAAAAGAATGATGATCTAGAGCAGTTTGACAAACAGAAAAATCTTCTAGAAAGCAGGTTTGCGAACTGAAAATTAATACTGTCAAAGAGCGCGTCGATAAACAAAATGTACATTTTGAGAAAATTGACGAGCAAATCGAAACCTTCACAAATGAACTACAAAATATGCGAAAATCAAAAGCTCGAACCTTCTGGTGAGGGCTCAAGGAAGAGAAAAGTGCATCCTCCAAGTCTTTATAGTCAGATTCCGTGGTCAATCTACACGAAACAGTTTGAAGCAGCAGCGCTAACGAACAGCTGGGACGATCACAAAAAGTACATTGCTCTCACGCTTGCTTGTAAAAGAATTAGCTGCTGAACTGCTACAAACAATTCCAGCCGAGGAGAGTTTTGAATTCAAAGTTGTAAACGCAATTGAACAGTAGTTTGGAGATAGTCACATAACAGAAGTCTTCTGAGTTCAGTTAAGCAATAGGGTACTGAAAAAATGTGTAATTCTGCAGCAGCTTCAGGCAGATATCGATCGATTGGTTCACCTGGCATATCCAACAGGGCAACGCAGAACAAGCTTCCCAAAATGTGCAACGAGTTAGAGAATTATAAGTCCAGGAATGCTCTTGTCAGAAGGCTACTGATGTGGAAAGGAGTCAGCGAGACAAACCAGCACGAAGCTGGAATTGTATATAACAGTTTAACCTACCTAATGGGTTCTATTCCTAAACTCAAGTATTCCTCATATAACAAAGTCATTTCCCATTTATTTCAATTTCGCTGACAAATCGCAGTGGTTGGACAATCTGTTGAAAGAGTGTGCCTCTTGTAATTGATATCTTTGATACCTTTAGAACACTGAATTCGAATTAGAAGACAATCCAACTAATTTAATTGTATATCAGACAATCAAGATTCGGACCATTTGCGGACACATAAATTAATATCCCATCTTTAGAAAAAATCAGAAAGATCTTCCGTGCATTAAGGTTTGGAGAACGATAGAGAACAGAGACGTTTTCTTAAAAGCCACAAGAAGATTAAGATAAAGCTGTTTTGGACCATGACTTCTTATTACTAGAAGATCCACCGAGTAAATTGGGATCTGCTTTTCAGCAAGTGTACAAGGTGAACGCTAGCCCAAACCTCGACCTGGAAAATAGAGCCTTAATTCATTCTTTTTACCCTAGGAGCGATTGGCAAACTGAGAACCGCGGTTTCATGCAGTTCTATTTTGACTGTTTGATAAATGTCAGCAAAAAGAACCAGGTATACTCTGTTGACAATGAAGCTGATCTTCTATTCAATAAAGAACGGGATGGAACGGGCTGACGAGCTGAGCAGGAAAGGATCATAGCTCTTTCGCGAAAGAGTCAACATTCCTCGTGTTTCAATGAAGGGAAATGTATTCCTAATTTTTCACGCTGAATCAAACGACAGGTGGGATAGCCTTGGCATCTGTATTATATCTAGAAATGTATGGTTCACCTACTAACAACCTTATTTGCGCTCCCAGGTTAAACATATTCAGGGTCGTTGCAATACCTATGCACCGGACACTGGACTGTTGGGAAACACGCAGCTATGCTGTCATTCCCCACAATACTTTGTACGTAGTTGTGGGAACCAGCGAGAAAGGAAACTGTTCTTCACTTCTTGTGTAAGTTCCCTGCACTGCTGGCCAAAATGAGAGCCAAATCATTGCGAAAGACCTTCTTCAATAACCTATAAATTAACTCCGAACGGAAGATCAAAGATTTGAGTTGACCTCTTTTTTAATCTCAACAAAATTGATTTGAGAATCCTTCCTCGATAGTGACGTAGACTCCAGCGCAGATATGATTACTAATATGATTGTTTTGGGAATGAAAACTTTTATCCCGAATAGGGTTAAAAGCATCAAACCCAAGGAAAAGTTATGGTTTGATTCAAGCTGTAAAGAGGTTATCAAGGAAAAAGAAGTAAAGTTCCGGTATTTTAGAGCCAACCCAACTGAGGAAGACCGGAACAAGTTTAAACAAACCAGGAAGGCCTGCAATGCTCATATTCGTCGGACCAAATGTTTACATGACCAAAAATTAAGGCAAAAAATATTGCAATGTCCTAAAGACAGTGGGTAGTATGCGAAATGCTTTGTCTCAGTCTCATAAGATTTAGCGACAATGAGCTCGAGATTGTGAGATAAAGCATTTGCAATGAGACAAAGCTCAATTTGGTATGCAAGAGCTTTGTCTCATCTCACTCTCTCAGTCTCAAAATGTCTTCTTCAAGTGAAAGTAGTGTTTGTGATAACTCTTCAAAAAAAAAAAAAAACGATGATACAAATTTTTTTTTTGTGAATTTTATTAAAAGAAATACAGGGTTCCGGTACGGAGCCATTAAAAACGGAGTAATTCCATAGCCCTCGTTGCCAATGAGTACAGTTGTTGAACTTTCAAGGAGAGTTTGATAAATTTCAGAATTTTTAAAGATTCTCGAACCATGTACCGACCCTGGCCAAGAGATGTCAACACTCGTAAACAGTCCTGCTCCGTTGCAGGTCGCTTGAACATTTATTGAATGAAAACCTAACACAATATAAAGAGAATTATTAATTATATTTTTGAGAACACTAAAACTTTGTGTTATCTACCTTTTCTATTTACAAATTCATCACTGTGACAGATGCGCACGTGAGTGCAATCAATTGCTCCAATGCACGATGGGAATTGATACTTTTTAAGCCAAATTACTTTTTCGGCATATGTCTGCTCCAACGTATTCGAAAATTTAATCCAGTTCTCTTTTTTTGCAGAAAAACCATCATTCTGGTTTTATTAGATAAACTACCATCCCGAAAAGTATCACTTCTTTGAAAAAAATAATCTGTTAAGGCCTCAATTTGAGTTTGGATAGAATTCTTCTTCTTTCTCGGTCCCCACGCTTGTTGACAATGACACTCCAGTTGTTAGCTCTCTCGCCAAAGCCAACCCTTTTTGCTAGGCAGTTCATCGCCAACTCTTCGCTGCCAGAGATTGTCATGACTCCGCCTGCTCTTGAGTACGTCACTGATTCCATGGGACAAATCTTCATCCGTACTCGTGCTGTGGCGAGAGTCCTAAAGGATCTCAACAAACTAGGTCCGCTGGTCCGGATGGTATCCCCGCTATTCTTCTGAAGAGGTGTTCTTCCACGCTGGAAAAACCCTTGCGTAAGCTTTTCCATCTATCCTATTCTTCTAGTCTCGTTCCGAGCAGTTGGAAAACAGCATTTGTCCAGTCAATCCCAAAAAAAGGCAAATCTTCTTCTCCCTCCAATGATCGTCCGATTGCACTTACGTCCCTTCTTTCTATGGTCATGGAAACGCTGATAAATTATTAGCTCAAGAAATATCTCGAAGACCGAAAGCTTCTTAATGACCGGCAGTACGGCTTTCGCATCATCAGGTCCACTGGTGATTTGATGGTTTATCTCGCAGAACAGTGGAACAGATATTTACATCGTTTTGGAGAAAGTAAGATTGTTGCGCTTGATATTTCAAAGGCATTTGATAAAGTCTGGCATCTTGCTCTTTTATCGAAAATGCGTGCCTTCGGTATTGACGAATCCCTCCTTCGTTGATTTGAAACTTTCTTTCGAACCGTTCAATACAAGTCGTATTGGACGGATTCAATTCTGATACCCACAACATAAATGCTGGTGTGCCCCAGGGCTCCGTTTTGTCTCGGACCCTCTTTCTCATTTTCATCAATGATCTCTTGTCTGTTACTTCTAATTCAATTAATTGTTTCGCTGACGATAGTACCCTTGAACCCAGCTTTGGTCGTACCCTCAAGTATAGAGAATCGTTCTTTAGCCATACTACGCGAATGTGGAACTCCCTTCCACACTCTGTCTTTCGAAATCATTGCACTGTTCAAGAATTTAAGATCGGCACTTCCTCTCCAACCCCTTTCCTCTTTCCTAAAGCACTCACTGTGTCTCTGGCATAATAAGGGCATACAAAACTCCTTGAGTGTGTGCTAGTTATTAAAAAAAAAAAAAGTTACTTTGTAACATTTCCGCTCGAACTTCAGTTGCGAACTTAATTAATTGACAGGTCACCGAGCTAGACTGCTGGTGGCCGAGCTGGACTGCAGGAAGTTCACAGATCCTGTGATATAACAAATGTCGATCTCTTCTTGACTTGACATGACCACCAAATGAAAAAAAAAAACGTAGGTTAGGTTAGGTTAGGTTATGAGGGGTGTGCCCAGCGTAAACTGTTGCATACACGGCGGCCTACTGGTCCATTGTGATCCCCTATAAAAATAAAAGTTAGCATCGATGCTATTCAAAGTTGTCGATTAACGTAGACCGGCTCGTTAACGAACCAGCCTGTGCTATCTATAAATTTCTTCATGTTTGCCATTTAGACCTGTGCTAGATCATCCAGTTCCCCAACAAATCTGTTCCTAAAATGACGGAGTCGGTTAGTTTGGAGGTTCGGACAGTCACAGAGCAGGTGTTTAATGGTTTCTATTTCCTCCTCATCCTGACAGCTCCTACAGAAATCAGGTGCAAAAGCCCCTATCTTGTTGGCCATTGTGCCAATGGCGCAATGACCCGTACACCTATCAGGATTTTAATGTTCCTTTTACTCAGCGATAAAATGTACCGAGTTTCCTTTTCATTAATGTTAGGCCATAAACTTATAGATATTACGCAATCGTCCGTGGATTTCCAGGAGTTATTGATTATCTCTTTTGATTTAAGGTCTATCTTCCTCTTGAGTACCCTAATCGGGACGTGGGGTCCCCTATCTGAATGGTCACTACTACTTGTGTCTGCTTCTGACCCTTTCCTGGCTAGTTCATCTACTGTTTCGTTCCCTTCTATATTGCTGTGTCCAGGAACCCAGCAGAGCTTAACCTGGTTAGTGTGGCAGATTCTATTTAATTCTTTCCTACAATTTAAAACTGCCTTTGATCTTATGGTCTCACTGGCTAAGGCTTTGATGGCAGCTTGGCTGTCCACGAAAAAAGTAATCTCCGAGGAACTTAGCTTTTCATGATGTACCAATTCAGCTGCTTTTTCAATGGCATAGATCTCGGCCTTAAAGACACTACAGTCAGCTTGACATTTATACGCCTCTCTGATGTTGAGAGATTGACAAAACACTCCAGTACCTGTTCCTGATTCCATTTTCGAACCGTCAGTGTAGAAAGGGATACCCTGTTCACTTATAAGTGAATTAGGATCCCATCCCTGTCTTTCTGGTATGCAAATAGAAAATTTCCTGTCAAAATCTAGTAGAGGGGGGATGTAATCGGTGGTCTCCATCAGTCTTGGAATCATGTCATATCTTTGTAGGATTGACCCGTTTCCATAAGTGCTGTGCTTCCAAAAACTCAGTTCTTTTAAACAAATTGCGGTTTTGGCTGCCGTGCGGCTTATAAACTCATCCAGAGCCGGGAGATCCAGGATGATTTCCAACCCAACCTATGGTGTGGGTCTTTGAGCCCCTGTTATTCCTATACAGGCCAGTTTCTGTACCTTATTCAAGTTCTTGAGATAGCTTGATTTTTCCACTGCATTCCACCATACAATAGAGCCATAGGTGAAAATATGGGTCTGACAATCGCTGTGTACATCCATTGGATGACTTGCGGTCGCATACCCCAACGTACACCGAAGGTCCTTTTGCATGTGTAGAATGCACAAAGTGCTTTTTTCATTCTTTCCTCAGTATTACGCTTCCATGTAAGCTTGGGGTCAAGGATCACCCCTAGAAATTTAGCTTCCTTAGAGAGTTTTAGAGGAGTGCCATTTAATTTAGGAGGGTTGAAGCCCTCCAGTTTCCGTTTTTTCGTGAACAAAACTAGCTCTGTCTTGGTGGGGTTGACCCCGAGACCGTTCTTAGTTGCCCAAGAAGATAAATCTTTTAATGCGTTTTCCGATGGTGGCAAGGAACTTGCCTGATACCAGAACCACTATATCATCTGCATATGCTACAATTTTTATGTCCTGATCTTTAAACTTTGTGAGAATTTCGTTTACTACGATGACCCCTCCCTGTGGTGTGCCTCTAGTAACTGTTTTCTCAATAGTGCTAGATCCCAATTGAGAGTTGACGATTCTGCCATTTAACATGGTGAAGATCCAATCGACAATGACAGTTTCAACTCCAAAATCAACTAAGGCGGTTTTGATTGATTCCGTTTTTACGTTATTAAACGCACCCTCGATATCAAGAAATGCCGCCAGGGTATACTCTTTCTGTTCGAGGTTTTTCTCAATATGTGAAACTACCTCATGCAAAGCAGTTTCCACTGATTTATGTTTAAGGTAGGCGTGTTGGTAGTTGCACAAATTGTTTTCATTAAGAAGTTCTCTAACGTGTAGATCAATTATTCTCTCTAGTGTCTTAAGGAGAAACGAAGAGAGTGCTGAGCGGTCTTGTGAGTCGGTTTCCCGGCTTTTTGGGATAAAGACTACCTTGACCTTCTTCCAGCTACTAAGGACGTATCTAAGTTTGATACAACTTATGAAGATTACCCTAAGCCAAGGAGTTATCACTTTTAGAGCATTTTGAAGAAGTGCCGGAAAAATCTCGTCTGGTCCAGCTGATTTGTAGGGTTTAAACAGTTGATTGCCCAGATAATCTTCTGCTCAGTAATAACCTGTTTTAGCTCTGAATTTGATTCCGTGTGAGGATCACAGGATCATTTCTGTAGTAAATCTTCTTTTACCTTTTGAAGAAATTCGAAAAAAACGTAGGTATGTGCCAAAATGTTGCGCAAATACGGGGAAAAGTAATCGAGGATTGCCATCGAAAGAATTCTGTCGAGAAAATCTATCACTTTGATTCGATAACAATTACAATAATTATTGATATTCTCATCATTCACTGTGTAGACTTTTTAACTTTG
>CAKKXW010001678.1:1040-11596 GCA_920937365.1 Sphaerophoria rueppellii | reverse complement strand
AAGCAGAGTATGTCACATTAACTATAGCTGCAAAACGAGCCAAGTACTTCAAGCTCCTACTTGTTGAACTTCATCTACATTGTGCTAATGAACCTATTACCGTATTCACCGATAGTCAAAGTGGACAATATATCGCGAACTTTAAAGGAAGACGTTCGCGAACCAAGCATCTACATATAAGATACCACTACATCCGTGAAGCCATATCAGATGGGACAGTTATTTTAAAATACTTATCAATCGAAGATATGTTAGCTGATCCATTAACTAAAAATTTGTCTTTTGCTAAACATCGTGAACATTTTAAGAATCTTGGAATAATATTAACTTAAAATTAATAGAAACCAAATTGCCTTAAATTTAAATTTATTTTTTAATTGTTAAGTGTTGAAGAGGTATGTTAAACAAAATGAATTATTATTTAATGCAACACTTACCTTGAACTATAACATCTCAATTTAACTACTTTGTATAATTCTACTTTATGTTTCAAAACGTATTCATTCAGATATTCATTGGTTTTGTATATTTTTCTTTATAAATAAAACTTACTTTACTTGCTTGTTAATAGTCATACAGTCAACTTGTTTTTTCCTGAAGCTTTAAGTCAACTGCGAACATCCTGTACTCAATAGAATTCCTACAATGCGCATGCAATTTGTCCAAACCTCTATCTTACATATTTATCTATCGCTTCGAAAAGGAGAGTTCTTAGATGCTTGGAAATGTTCCTATATAACTCCCATTTATAAATCCGGTGCTAAGCAAATTGTAGAAAATTATAGACCTATAGCCAAGCTGCAACTGATTCCTAAAATATTTGAATCAATTGTTAAAAGGAAAATGTATGAAGCTATAAAAAATTGTATTTCAGTTTATCAACATGGTTTTGTTCGGGGAAGATCGACTGCAACTAATTTAACTCTTTCCGTTAATTTTTGTGTGGCAAATATGGAAAACAAATGTCAAACTGATGTTGTTTTCACTGATTTCTCAAAGGCGTTTGATAGGGTTAATCATCGCATTTTATTAAAAAACTGTCACTTTTTGGAATTCATTCCAAACTCCTTAAATGGATAGGCAGTTATTTGTGCAATTGCTCACAGTATGTTAAATTAGGATCCACATTGTCGTCTAAAATAGTTAACTACTCAGGTGTTCCACAGGGCAGTCACATTGAACCCCTGTTGTTTTTAATTTTTATCAATGACCTTCCAACAGTGTTAAAATTTTCAAAATGTCTGATGTTTGCGGACAATGTTAAATCTTTATGTCGACGTTGATAATTTAAATGTTTGGTGTTCTATAAACTCTTTGGGCTTAAATATCAATAAAAGCGAAGTTATGACTTTCTGTTATGCCTACATTTTTTGATTATGAAATGGTTGGTGTTTTGTTGAAACGTGTTGTGAGTCAAAAGGATTTGGGAGTCATTTTAGATACACATCTTTCATTCAGTGTACACATTGATTATATTTTGTCGAGAGCTAACGCAATGTCGGGATTTTTATTCAGAAACTCTCAAGAATTTAGAAATCCCTATACATTGAAAATTCTAAACAAAATATGCACTTCGAAAACTTTATTGCTCTAGTTCCATGCCATCTTATAATACTAGATGCCTACTTATTGGTTTAAGCTCTCTTAGTTCACGAATAACTTATTATTCGTTTATATTTGCAAGGGATGTTATAACAAATCATATTGATTGTCCGCCTCTCTTAACCTTGTTTGGTATTTATGAACCTTCTTGGTCATTAAGACCTAGAAATAATGTCCTTTTAAATGTTTCTCGACATTCAACATATTATGGCAAAAGTGAACCAATTACAAATGCGTGTGTTAATTTTAACAAATATGTTCATGTCTTCGATTTTTATCAGGACATAAATAGTTTTAAGACTCTCATTATGTTAAGCATAAAAAAATATGCGGTATAAGGAAAACTCTTACTAGAAATGTAGGTAAATTACGGACATTACGGTGAAATATAACGGCTGAACTACATCGGAACACAAAGTGCCAAAAAGTACAAAACGGTGGAAATTATGTGCTGTACTGCATCTACAAAAGCATATTCGAATATCTCCCTCTCATTTTTTTTTTAAAGTTAGCGTGAACATAAGCTTCACCATGACTGAGCTTCACTGTGCACAAAGTTATCAAAACGAATCACTTTTTCGCACTTTTTACACTTTGTGTTTCGATGTAGTTCGGCCTTAACAAGTTTATCTTTACTTGTTGATTTGTATATAGTTTATGATGCAAAAGCTACGTTGAGGGAAAGAAATTTTTTTGTTTTTGGCAATGCGATGGGGTGGAGCATTTCAACCAATCATTTTACTGCAAGTACAGATACTGCTGTTGATCTAAATAGGTAACTATTTTATGACCTATGCCAACCACCCGGCAATGACGAAGTGAAGATAGCGATATTCGAACAAAGCCGCTGGAGCAAAGGGCCTAGCGTCCGAAGTGTACAAAGCAGCTGCAGATTTGGTCAGAGGAAAGCATGCCCGACGAATGGAACCTAGGCATCGTATGTCCTATCCTTGAGAAAGGAGGTGCCCTGAACTGCACTAACTACAGAGATATGTCTCCTTAATCTCGCCTACAAGATCTTGTCTGGCGTGGGGCCTTTCATCCTTATCGGTGTGGCTTCCGCCCCGGAAAGCCCACCACCGATCAAATATTAACTCTAAGTGAGACCTTAGAGATCACCCAGGAACTTAAAATCGATATCTACCACCTTTTCATCGATTATGAGGCTACGTATGACAGCGTCTATACAAAGCAATATCTAGTTATAGCATCCCAGAAAAACTCGGACGTTTGTGTAAGATGACAATGGAGAACTTACGCTGTTTTATCTTGGTCGGAAAAAACCTCACGGATGCATTTGATATCATGCGATTTCTTCAACATTATTCTTGAAAAGATTGTGCAAAACGCCAACGTCAACCCTAGAGGTACAATCTCTCAAAAGTCCGTCCAGCTACTAGGATACGTAGATAACATTGGTGTAATTGGAAGAACATAGCCTGATGTCAGTGCAGCGTTCGTGCCTTGAGACACAGGCCAGGAAGATAAATGTACGATTACCAAACAAGGCAAGACCAAGTTAATGTTAACAACAAGAAAGGACACACAACAAAACGTTTTGGAGCTAATCACAAATTTAACTTCGAGGTAGTTACTGACATTGTCTATCTAGGATCAGCCAAACACTCAGACTCACTCTTGTCAATCGCTGCTTATTTAGAAGGCAATTGAGCAATAAAGTCCTCTCTGGAGCAACTAAAGTGTCACTGTACAAAACCCTTATCATCCCGGTCCTAATGTATGGTGCAGAGACATGGCCCATCGGATGAAAACGCTTGGGGATAATAATTTTTCGAGTGATTTTTGGTCCAGTCTGCATAAATGGAGAATACACTGACATCGCCAGAGAAGTTACGATTCAACGATTTAGATGGTTCGGTCATGTAGAGCGAATGTAAAATAATGATCCGGCCCGTAGTCTTCGAAACCATCAGTTTAATATGTGCACATGCGCCTACCGATCATGCTGAGGAGTCTAGCAAGGAGGAATTTTACGATCTCCTGGATAGAACCTACGGAGCCTGTCCAGAGTAATCCGTCAAAATCTTACTCGGAGATTTCAATGCAAAAATCGGTAAGGAAAACATCTTTGGTGGATTAGTTGGAAAGCACAGACTCCACGAAGAAACAACAGATAACGGCTTGCGACTATTCGACTTTGCTGCAGCTAGTAATAAGTAAAAAGTAGCACTAGATTTCCAAGACGAAATATCTACATGTGCGGCCCCAAGAAAGAAGTTCAACATCGGTTGCCTTGGCTCTCCGGATAATGCCAGAAACTACAGTGAGCGCCTGAGTGAGCGACTCTCCGCCGTCAAATACCACAGATGTCAACACCCTCTGGAACCAATATCGCGAAATAATAAAAATTGTAGCCGAGACCACAATAGGTTACCAGCCACCCCCGAAAAAGAACCTGTTGTATGATAATGAGTGCGCGTTATTGAAAAGAGAGACAGAAAATGCACGTTTGCAGATGCTGCAACGGCTAAAAAGAGCAGCAAGAAAAGAGTACCGAACAAAAAGGAGAAACAAGAAAAAGACCCTGCGAAGGAAGAAAAGAGCATCCGAAGTTTCTCAGATCAAAGGTCTAGAAGAGTCTTGGGCTAAGAATAACACCCGACGTTTTTTTAAAAGGTCGAAGCAATTAGCTTCTAGTTTTAGAACCTAGTAACCGAAGAACTGGGAATTTTAGATGTTTTGAAGCAGCACTTCCAACAGCTGCTGAATGCGCAAAATGTCAAGCGAGCTAATGACAATAGAAGCAAGGCCAGTTCATAAAGACCCAGTCTCAACCTCCAGCGCAGAAGTGGTAGAAAGAGCCATCCAAAAGCTAAAAAATATCAAGTCCGGGGGGTCAGATGGCATGCCTGCGGAACTCTTGAAATATGGTGGAGGTGTTTTGATGAACCGCATGCACCAGGTCATCAACACAGTGTGGGAGGTAGAATGCATGCCCACTGACTGGTCTTCGAAGCATTTTCGGTCCTGTGTGCGACGATGGCGAATGAAGAAGAAGGTTCAAGTGGATGTAGTCCAAAAGGCCACGAAAAGACGACTACATTGACTCGGCAACATCGAGCGAATGGACAACAACGCTCCAGCCAAGAAAGTCTTCTCATCCCAGCCCCCAGGTAGTGCTAACTTTCGCATCAAGTTAGCACTACCAGAGGCTTACTTTTAAAATAAGTACGCGACAATTTTTTTTGTTTCACGACAAATTTACGACAAATTCACGACAATTAATTGCATAATTACTTTTTGAAAATTCTAAAGTGGTAGTGCTAACTTGATGGGCATACAATTATGCGTAAAGGCAAGAAGGTTTGTGACAGTTGATCTCCTTTGCATAAAGCCATGTTGCTCACTGCATAACATCATATGCAGTACAGTGCATTACAGTAAAAGGATGAACTGTCACACACTATTTGTTCAAACAGTTTAGGGAAACAAGAAAGTTTAGAAATAGGCCTATAATTAACAATATGCGACTTATCTCCCTTTTTAAAAACAGGCGTAAGCAATCTTCCAGGCATAAGGGAATCTACCAAGTCGCAAAGATATTTGGAATATATTACTAAGAGGTTTAGCTAGAACGGTATTGCATTTTTTCAATAATATGGGAGGAATACCGTCAGGACCAGAAGAATAGTCTTCTTTCAGAAGGGACAAAAATCTAAGGACTTGATCAATCCCGATCGGGACATCATTAAACGTGACTTGTTTGCTATTTTTCAAATAGTTGAAAAAATCAATGTCTACATCAACGGGAGTATCTATGAAAGATTGACTGAAATTATTGGCAAATGCATCGCAGACCTCAGTAGGAGAGCTCAGAATTAGATTATTGTAAGTGAGATTGACTGGGTAAACATCACATTTTCTCTTAGAGTTTACGAAATTCCAAAAAAGCTTAGGGTCTTGTTTCAAGGAATCACCCATAGTAACAATATAATCATTATAAAGATCATATGACAACCTTTTAAACTCTTCGAAAAGAGATATATAAACCACTTGGTTCTCTAAGGACATAGATCTAATATAATTTTTCCACGCCCTATTTCTCTTATTACGGAGGCTTTTTAACTCTTTTGTGTACCAAGGATGACAAGATGTGTTGGTTTGACTGATTTTTTTCTTAGGTACAGTTTCGTTTATACATCTCATGAGCACAGAATAAAAACTAGAGACAGTTTCGTCAATGTTATTGGAAAATGGTAAGTTTTCAATACCATAATTTAATAGACTGTCCGAAAGCTGTTGAAAATTGGCTCTGCGAAAGTCGTATTTATATGAACAGTCATGGGAATTACTATTTTCTAGTAAGTGACCACTCAAGTCAAGAATAATATCAATCAATCTATCTATCAATATTAGATATTGCAGAAGCCGATTTAACCACCACTGTACAGGCCGCATTAGATGAGAAAACCAAGTCAAGTGACCGATTTTATGAATATAGAATAGAGCTTACTTCTTGTAAATCCGCTGAGATTATATTATCTAACATTTGGAGTTCCATTTGAGAAGAACTTGGGGAAGCTTCTAAATCCGAATCATCCTCAGAAGGAACTCAGTTAATGTTAGGAAGATTAAAATCACCCAACAAGATTATCTCACTCTCAATGCCTGAACAGCTAATGATATAGTCAAGAACTGAAGATAGTTCAGTGAAGAGAGAAATAGGACTTTTAGGTAGAATATAAACGTTAATAATAAAAACATCCTTTGTTTGTACATTTAATTTAATGCATGTATATTCTAAGTTGAGAAGGAAAGGAATATAAACTTGGGACGAGAACAAGCTATTACGAACAGCAATAAGGACTCCACCACCAACTGAATTCACTTCATTTTCATGCCGATCTTTTCGATAAACTATGAAATTTTTGTCAAAAAGTTCAGCGTTCAATATTGAGGCGTTAAGCCACGTTTCGGTAAATGCAAAATGATCATAAGAAAATGTTTGAGAATTTTTAAAAACTGTAGTAGTCTTACTACGAAGTCCTCTTACGTTCTGGTAATAGAAGGAGAACCTGATAAGTTTTTTGGAGCAATAGAGTTGCGAACCAAGGACAATTTATAACCGAATCGAATCGGTCGCTTGAGACTGTTATCTTAAATGATGAAACGAAGCTGTCAGGCTTGCTTACTTTAATGCATTTGGCTTGTGAAGTATTAGTTATAGCCTTATGCTCAAGAAGATGGTTTATTAATCAGACTCAGTCGCAGGAAGTAACCGAGAAACAAATATTGACTTAGGCTTGGGTGTTGACTGTTGACTATAATAGATCTCTGTACACCATTCACATAGCGCAGCCCATTTCAAAAATAATAATTGTAAATTTGAACTGTTGGCTCGATGTTTTATGATCTGCTACAGAAAATGAAATCCGACACCGATTAAAAAATCTTTGTGCAAGCTTTTGTCGTTAAAATGTAGATACTTCTGTATACAGTGTAGATACGCAGTACTGCAAAGTCAAAGGAGCCAACGCACGGGCCATAAGAAATACCGTTTCCGATTTTTCTACACCACTTACTGTTTATCCTAATCTTAAATTGCTTCGCATAACAGTCGAAAGTAAAAGCACTGAGCATTAATATTTAATGAAAACCTCTTTTGCATTGTGAATGCCGAAACTCCTAGCTCTTAAATTACTGTGAACTTGTTTGTTTATTCAAACCTTGTTAAAAGTTGGACTTCTTTAATAATCATCTTCATTTAAGTCGAATGACTTAACCGACACAAGTGAAGTATGCAAACATCGTTGAAACATTGATATGCTGTGCATATTATAAAACGTGATGCGAACTGACTGGCAATTCAAATTCATAATGACAGCTGAACATTTCTTTATGTAGCATGTACCTTCTTCATTGAAAATATAATAAAAAATTAAAAAGAAAGTTTTCTTCTTTAACAAACAATTGCAACTATTCATTACATAAAAATGTCTATTAAATTTGTTTAGCATTCAAAACTTATGTCATCGACTCTCAGAAAACTTGAATTAAAAAAAAAAGCAGCAATTAAAAAAGTGAGCTGATATTTGATATTAAAGCTTTTTTTGTAGTCTAATTAGATTGAAATTGTGAAACTTGTTTTTAGTCATTTTTGTTCCCAGAAGCACAGGGCAAGCATCAGAAAAAAAAAAGTGAGATTGAAAGGTGTCAAAGTACATTGTTCTCGAATTCCAGAACATTACAATTAGAAGGAAACGCTGATACGCTGATGAACGTGATTAAGTTCGTGCATAGAGTAAACAAAGAAGCGAAGGCTTACCCTTACACTCATCAACAATTCTCTGAGTGCGTGTGAAGAATTGATTGGACCTACAATTTTACGTCGATTTCGAACGGCAAAGTTGAGAAACACTTTTTTTCATGACAGATTGATTCTCTTGAAAGTTTTGTCAATTCGTTGCAAGAGGCAATACCCGTGAATGATGAAATAAAAACTTTATGGACACAAGCAGGATTCGAACTCACGCTTTCTGCGTTGAGCTAATGCTCAACATTACGCCACGGGCGCTATGTGCACAGAGTATCATCTGAATTTTCACAATAACATTCTTACTTACTTAAGGTGGCGCTACAGACTGTTGTGGACTTGGGCCTAAGCCAACAGTTTCCGCCAACTAACTCCATCCCTAGCAAGTTGTCTCCAATTTTGCACTCTAAGTTGACTGAGGTCCCTTATCACCTGGATGCGCAACCTGGATCGCCACTTTTCTCTACTTCTTCGACCCTCGCGAATTATGTCGAAGGATTTCCGGGCCGGGGATTCCGGTGTCCATCCGCTCAGTATGACCAAGCCATCTTAGTCGCTGGACCTTGACCGTTCTGACTGTTATTGTTGGAATAACAAACTCAGTCGAACAAATTTATAATCAGTTTCTCTGTTACTTTCTGACAAACATAATTTCATTTTTTCTCTGTATACATTTTACTTGTATCCTGTTTGTTGTGTACGAAAGACGTACATGTTTTTTCTCTTACATAATAAAATGTTTCTATTGTTATTAGTAAAGGTCTTTATTATTGGACTACTACAGCAATCAAAGGCGCAACTTTGCAACAGTTATATCTTCTTCACCATTCTGCATCAAGGCAAACGGCACCATAGATAATCCGAAGGAATCTCATCTTTAAACAGCCTAAGTTTAGTTTTACCTTAGTTGATCGAGAGAGAGCTTTACTACCTAAAAAAGAGCCATTTGCAAGGGTTATTCTTGGTCTGATCTCAACGCTGGTGTTATATGCGTCTATTGTGACGTTCTGTCCGAGCTATCGGATATTGAGTGTCCTCGCCGCTTCTGTCTAAATTCTCGTAAGGGCGCCATTGACATCCAGCTGCATTCTTCCCAGATAATGTCAACACCATCGGCGCACGCGAGAAGTTGAATAGACTTTTGGAAGATAGTGCTTCTGGTGTTGACGGTGGAGTTTTACAATATGTTCTCAAGCACGATGTTAAAGAAATCGTATAATAGTGCATCGCCTTGTCTAAATCCATTTGTGACATCGAACGAGAAAGGAAGGGGTTTGAAAGGAGGTGTCGGTGTACATTGGTCTTGAATTTTTGAACATTGTAATGATTGGAAAAGACAGAGTGTGGGAGAGAGTTCCACATTCGCGTAGTACGGCTAAAAAATTATTCCCTATACTTGAAAGTACGTCCGAAGTTGGGCTCGAGGGTAAACTGATGGGCATTCCTGGAAGCGCGGGTATTACGGGCGAATTGTTTGAGGGGAGGAATGCAACTGGCTATTTCAATAGAGCAATTACCGTAGAACTAACGGTAGAACAACGAAGGAGTGTTCCCACCAAGGCACTCCCACCGAGGGACATCAGCGAATGAATTTCTTCTTTGGAATCAAAGGTGGCGTCTCCAGTTCCAGTTAGGCCGAACTACTTGGTGAACACCTTTACGGGCTACTTCGACTTATTTGAAGCCCAGGCCGTAAAAGGAGCGGTTTTTCCGGCTCTTGCTCTTGGAGACTCATCAAGTGCCTGGTACTCCAGGTTGGGGGTTGTGCGTCGGGGTGACTTCCCGACCACGTAGAAAATAACTTAGTTGCGAAGCAACAACAGGCCTCGGAAACGGACGGATACACTGATGACGACCCAAGCAAATGTTTAAAGGACAACGAATTTCGGATAAGCACGTTTAATGTTAGGTCCCTTAACAGACCTCGTGCTGCCGAACAGTTAGCGGAGACCCTCAACTGCTACAGAGCAGATATTACCGCTATCCAGGAAATGCGATGAGATGGAGCGGGCAAAAGGAGGATGAGAAACTGCGACATCTACTATGGTAATTGTTACCGAGAGCAACAACAGCGACTCTTTGGATGCGGATTCGTCGTGGGAAGCAGACTCAGGCAAAAAGTCTTGAGCTTCAAATGCGTGAGCGAACGCATCACGACAATCCGAATCAAGGCTTAATTCGGCAACATTAGCCTAATATGTGCGCATGCCCCCACAGAGGAGAAAAAGGACGACACCAAAGACGAGTTCTATACGAGCTCCTTGACAAGACATAAGAGCAATGTTTTAGTTATGACATTAAAACTGTCCTCGGCGATTTTAACGCAAAGCTGGGAAAAGAGGACATCTTTGGTGGAACAGTCGGAAAGCACAGCCTGCACGATACCTCTTCCGATAACGGATTCAGGCTGATCGATTTTGCTGCGGGGCGAAATGTTGTGGTAGCAAGCACCTGGTTCCCTCATCTCAACATCCATAAAGGTACATGGAGATCTCCTGATCAATCAACCGCGAAACGCAATTTTAGCGGCTCCTGTCAAAATTACAGTATTGATTTTGTAACGAGAATACAGAACAGTTCCTCGAGCATATCTTGAGCAGAAACCACAGCAGGAAAAAGAGGAGACACCCCCGTACGCGTGTATAATCCGATTACAACGGCTTAATTCGGAACTAAGCCT
>CAKKXW010001675.1:0-11602 GCA_920937365.1 Sphaerophoria rueppellii | reverse complement strand
ACTTAAAGCATCTGATACCCAAGTTGAAGTACCTTTAGCTCAAACTAGCTTTAATCTTGATCAAGAGAATGTATAGAATCGAACTCGTCGAATCACCAAGTTCGACCACAGCGTCCTGCGCAAGTTCACAGCTGGTAGCCACACACAAATGTCATCAACCGGTCACATTTTTGGATTGACAGGGACACCAATGCAATTTATCGGGCATTCAGCTGCAAAGACATATGAATCAAAGCAAAGGTACATTAAAAGTACCTTCCTCCGTGCTCATCCATCTTTTTTTTTTTATGTAGTTTATGTCTTAAACTCAAAAACCGTGCAAATGACTGCGCAGAGCAACACGGTTCCAGATATCATTCCAAAGTTGTTAGGTTTATCGTGCGGCACCCCGCATTGGCACGTTTAAGTTTGCCATCTACCGCAGAGCTAAAGAGAACTAGATCCTGCCACGAGTCTTTAACTCTGGGTTTGAAAATAAAAAAAAAATCGAAACAATATAAATCTGCAGTTTGGCCGGTTTTACGCGTAAGAAGTATTCTTGCCCAACGCAGTACTTTTTTTTTGAGATATTTTAGATTTGCGCCAATCAGGACTTTCGATCTTCTGCTCTAAAGGATAAGTTTACGATCTCGATTTGTTATTTATTCAATTGCTATCGTGAATTTGTACGCAGCAAGGAAACAGGTTCTCGCATCTCTGAGTGTTAGTTGGCGCTGTATCGCGGATGATAAATGAATGCCTGCATTAATCTTAATGATTGCAATTATTTTGCACACTACAAACACATGCAAGCCAACATAGTTTAAAGATGGATGGACGTGGGTTTCTTTTCGTCATTTGGCGCTATTTGTGATGAATGAGCAGTAGAGGACAAACCTTTTTGTGGGGCGGAATTCGTTAAATTGTTTTTCGCTTGATAGTTTGTTTGGACTTGAACATTGGGTGTTAGCATGTGTCACCATGGAGCTGGTTTTGCAGGTAGATCGTTAGAAAGGCGATAAAGATCGAAGAGGAAACGTTTGATGTTATTTATTTGAAGTGATGTCTAAGCCTTCAGATGGTGGGTCTAACAAGGTTCAATCAATCGGAAGAATTTTGTGTGGCCTGAAGGTGTGTACCTAAGATAAACTTATTGGGAGTTTTTCCTTTAAGTGTCTGCTTATAATAAATACGGATCGTATTGATGGTAGCACTATCGTAAGAGTTTTGATTTAAAGAGCCTCAAAGAACTGCCAGCCACCCGTGTATTAATACAATCTCAATACCTACTTGTTCTTCTTCTGATAACGTTTTCTGCAGAGGGGGACACCATGTACTTTTTTTCTTTCAGCTCTGGATAAATGAGGTTTTAAAAGCTTTTAAGCTCCTTTCACAGTTGGCGATGTCATCTACCTAAGCCAATAATTAGTTGCAAACGCATCTTAATATTTCGTCGCTCAAGCAGGCATTCTTTCTTCTTGACCTTGCTCACATTTACTGTCAAACCAGTTGATCCACAGAAATTGAATCGGATCGTATGAAAACGCAGATGATAATGACTTAAAGATATGGTAGGCAGGCGAGCTACAACTGATGCGAATGCGACCACTATCACTTGGTTCCTCAGAGAGATCACATGTGGACCAAGTATACATTGAACCGTTTTAAGACCAGTCTGTGGCTCAAATATAAGACCCTGCCCTCTGAAAATTGGACAGGGCAAATAATTGAACAAATTCCCCCTAAGGATTTTGCACGGTGTAAATTCAAACGAAAAAAACCACTGTGTGCTGAAATTGAAGTGAGTTAACTGACTGCAGTCAAATGTGTTATTGAGCAAACCAAACCAAACCAAACTCGCTTTATTAAAATAACTTTTTACTGTCATAACTGACTAAAGCTTGTTAAAAAGTAACTGCAAGTTGAAAGTAGTAGTGTCCGTAGCTTAGTGGTTAGGTGCGTTGGCTGCTAAGCAGAACTTCGTGGGTTCGAATCCTGCTCGGGCCCAAAGTTTTTATTTCATCTTTCACGGACACTGCCTCTTGCGAAGAACTGACAAAACATCCAAGAGTATCATCTGTCATGAAAAAGTGCTTCTCAACTTTGCCGTTCGGAATCGGTGTAAAATTGTAGGTCCCCTCAATTCTTCACACGCACCTAGAGAATTGTTGATGAGAGTAAGCCACTTAGGCCTTGGCTCTTCAAGAGCTGTCGCGCCACTCAATTTATAAGTTAAAAGATAAGTACTGACTGGTGACTGCTCCTTTCCAATTAAACTACTTTTGTAAGTTGTATTTAGCTGTTTAAAAAAGCAAGCTATGTCTCTTACGTCCAATATATTGCTGGAAGGGTGCAAAAAAAATTGCAGAATTAGTATCCTAGACCCATTTGTAGCTTGAATGTTCTTTCGAGGAAAGGTCAGATAGTTATAGAATTGGTTGCTGGAAATGATAGCAGTGCAGTGCAGTGGAAATTTGTCACAACAGATGGACGAAGAGCTAAGCGAACGGGAAGCACATGGAGCTGCCGTTGCCAAGCCAAAAATATATTCCCTCGAAACTTTGTTCCTGATTTCAAACTTATTTGTTACTTGTTAAGAAATAGGTCTTAAAATGTGTTTTTGAAAAATGTTTCAATTCAACCAATTACAATTTGACTCTCATGACTGTAATTTCCACTTCAGCTAAATGTAAATAGAAACAAGGAAAACCTCTGCAAATATGTTAAAAAATATGAGTGCGACCCATGTGATAGATAGATAGATAGATAGATAGTTTCTTTATTTTTCCATCATAAAGTTTAACAATTTGTATACTTAAGAAATAAGGACATGGCATTACTGCCGTCTGCCTTAGATGACATTTCATAATATGATTTAAAATAAAACAAATAATAAAAAGCGAAAATTTTAAAATGTAAGAAAATTTTTTACGAGATGTATGAATAAATATTTTTGTACAAAAACAAAGGATATCAATTTTAGCGTGATTTGAAACAAAAAATATTACACAATTCGGTTATGATTAGCTGCTTATAAATTGTTATCAATTTTAACTTGATTTGAAACACAAAAGAAAAAAGGAATATTAACAAATTTTATATGATCAGCAAAGTAACAGTAAACAATTAAATAAATAAGGCAAATTAGCACGATTTATTTAGTTTAAACTGCAATAAACGAGTAATCGACTGAGTTCAATATATGAAACTATTACGGTAAGAAAGAGCATGTTGGCAATATTTAAAGACGGTGAACCAGCCTTATGCTCCATTTAAGATTTCCAAAAGTTTTTCCAAAGATAAAAAACTTTCCCGAAAATGCAACCGACGAATTTCTTGTAGAATAGGGCAATCAGCAACGAAATGGTAAATATCTTCATTCACTCTTTCGTTACAAAGGTCACATAACTGAGGTAAGTCCGGTCGATGAGGCACAAAGTTTAAATTTAAAATGTCAACTTTTGCTCTTAAAATAATACTTATAACCGAGGCTGAAAATTCGTTTCTAAAGTAAGAGATTTCTGACGGCAGTTGGTGATTTAAATGACTGTAAATTACCCTTGAAGTAGATGAAGATGCTCTAGAAAGATTATCCAGAAACATTTTGTGATCGACTTTAGCAATCACATCAGCAAACTGAACCTGCCAATCTGTCACATTAGTTTCTGATATGTTAAAACTAGATTCGTAGGATAAAGCTAGTTCGTTCCAGTATTTGAACGGGGAAGCATTCACTCGAAGTAATTTTCTTAAAATGATTTTATGAAGACAAGTTTCACTTCTTTTCATCACTCTAGTAATGAAGTCTGCGTTTGCTTTCAAATTTTGTAAGTATACCTATAGGGGCTATTCCTGACTCTACATAGGTATATGGCGTAATTAGGTGTTGAGTTAGGCAAACGAAATAACCTCTTAAAAAAGTTCCTTTGTACAGTTTCAAAAGCTTCAAAGTGTGTGTATCCGAACACTTGGACGCCATATACCATGCATGTATTAATTGTCGCGTTAAAAACTTTGTACTTAGCCATTAAATCAACATTTTGGTTCGAGAAAAACTTTGGCAACATATTAAGTGCCAATTTAGCTTCGTTGCTTTTTTCCTTGGAGTGCTTTAGAAAGCTTAAATTGTAGGTCAGGAGAACTCCCAAATATTTAAACTCCTGTACAACTTCGATGCGTATATTGTTTAGAGACCAGTTTTCTTCTGCTCGCCTTCTTGATTGTCTCTTTTCAAATATAACAATCTTTGTTTTTTGAGTATTAATTTGCAAGCCCCAAGACTCACAGAATGAGCTTAGACGGTTTGTTTGCATTTGTAGTGAAAAAGGATTGTCAGCAAGCATGACTAAATCGTCAGCGTACAACAAAACTTTGATTAAAATGTTAGCAAAATTAACTCCACCAGGAAGAAGCTCGCAGACATCATCTATAAACAGGGCAAATAATAATGGACTAAGTATACAACCATGGGGAACAGCCGCAGTTGTCTCAAACCGATTTGAGAATGTGAGACCATCCCATATCCTTGCATTTGTTGACGAAATAAAACTTGCATACACTTGGAGAAACTTTCGTGATAAACCAATGCAAGAAAGTTTGTATATTAATGCCTGTCTATTGACTTTATCAAATGCAGCTTTAAAATCAACAAAGCAAGTGTATAGTTTCTTTTTGCTATCTATGAATTGTCGGGCAATACTTGAAATAGCGAAGATATGGTCCATGGTCGAAAAACCTACACGGAAACCAGCTTGAAAGATGCTCAAGGGACTGTTAGCCTCAATCCATTTTGTGAGCCTTTCATTTAAACTTCCAGCAAACGTTTTTCTTATTGAATTTAAAATTGAAATACCCCTATAATTTTCGCCAATGTTAGCGTCACCTTTTTTAAAAATAGCAAAAATGATGGATTCGTTGAAACTGTTGGGAACACGTCCATCATTATACAATTTGTTATATAACGACACGAGGTAGTTTTTAAAATCAATAGTGCTATTTTTATAAAACTCGTTGACTCGAGTATCAGGCAGCGCGACTCATGTGGTCCACACGATTAACTTCCCAGAGTAGAAAAATAAGTAAAAACATTAAGTAAACGGTAATGCATACCGTTGTAGTGATGGTACACGCACGTTGGTTTCTAAGCTAAACACCACAAAACTGATGATTTGAGACATGCATTAAGTTCATTTGAATAACGGTGGCGCACATTAAAATACAGCCTATATAACTCCTGAATATTGTAGTTTTCTATTTTTGCGAAAGAATTTTTCTAATCGGTATAGTATATCCGATGATTAGCATTTACATGGCAAAACAGCGTTTGGTGGGTCAGCTAGTAATCAAATATAGTCTATTATGCTCCTGAATATTGTTTTTTTTTCACACTAACTATAAGATTTTTTGGATTATTGTTGAAATTATTGCAAAAATCATTATTATTTTCATTATATCAGGGTTGTCTTAGATTTTTGATTGCCATTAAAAACCGTTAAGCCGATTTCGCTCAAAACCTAATCAGCTCTTAACAACACAGCACCACGTCGAATGAGACCAATTTCATTTCGCGAGATAATCGAGCTGAAAAAACGCAACGCACATACGCACACACGCACATACGAACACACATACACACACACAGACGTCATCATAAAAACGCTTGATTCGGATTCTAGTGACCTTGAAACATGGAGATATGCAAAAATTGGAGATTCACAAAATTGGACCCATTATAATAACTTGCTCTGGGAAGTTAACAAGACCATCGAATAATTCGTTTGGAAAAAAAAATCAACAACAGTTCCATTCAATGGAAATTCCATAAGATCAAAAATCAACAAGACTCCAGCAGACCATAAGACCAGCCCACTTCAATTATTGCAGGGCACAAATATATTGAAGGAAGAAAAAACCGCAATCATCTATGTTAGCAGAGGGCAGAGCAAGAAAAAATAAAAACAAAACTATCCATTCATAGGAGTGTAGAGTGCACACACCATCGAAGATTTTGCTCCTCTAGAGAACTTACCAGAGCAGACGACGAAGACACCATTTGAAAAGCAAACTCTCTTGTATCAACATTAGAAAACAACATTTAATTCCATGTCCAACGAACCAAGAACACAACTTACGCTACAGCACTTCAAACAGCGCATTCAAGCTCCATCCTGAACCCTCTGTCTTCATATTCACAATTCGCAAAGAAAGGAAAAGAATGAAGAATCTAGACTTAAACTTCCACAAGTGGTTTTGGTTGTTACGCCGCAGCCGCTTGATGTCTGTGCTGCCTTGTTAAAAGTTTCTTGCTTGGCAAAAAATAAAACTGAAAGAGGCACACACAAATAGGGAAAAGGGCCTTGGAAAAGTGCGTTGGAACTTGGAATCTATTGTTGTTACCTTTTCTGGCGGACCGAAAACTCTTCGTTCGGTATTGAATGCAAATTTTCACTTCGTCTTGGTCTACTTGTTTTTCCTAAGGAGCATTGCACCTTTAATAATAACACTTCTTGGGTCTTTTATTGTGAAGGGAAGTGCAGAAACTGCTATGCAACACAAACAGCGAAGAAGATAGCTAAGCCTTAAGTGCCTTAACCACCAGAACATGCTGGCGCTGGTCGTCATCACCATCGTCATCATCGTCGTGGTCGTGGTCGTCATCCTCATCATCATCGTAGTCGTTTTCTTTGGCGTCATTTACCACAGTGTTTGGGCTGTGGCCTTTTTAAAGCTGTGGCCTTTTGTATTCAAAATAGTTGGTAGAAAACAATTGCATTGCTCAAGTAGTTGTTTCTATTATGAGCGGAAAAGAATAAGTAAGTAAGTAGGGGCTGGTTGAGGCATCTTACTGTTTTACCAGGAGTGTATTTGTCAATTATTTCGAAACAAGTGATGTGACGATCCGTACATTTTTTAAACCAAGCTGAAACTCATTTTGCCGATTTGGTTTGCCAGTTTAGTTCACCAATTTGGATCATAATATTGAATTGCTACCGAATTGACTCAAAAATCGATATAGAAAATACATAAAAAATGAAAAAAAAATTACAAATTAAAAAAATATTTTAATCCGTCAAAATCTTTCTAGTGAAATTCAACCATTAGGATTTGCCCCTACAACATAAAAATAAAAAAATAAAAATACTTAAAAAATAAGAAGCATGCTAACTCGGGTTTTGAATTCTATTGTCGAGTTGGCAAAGCAATTTTCGTTGGCTGGAAAAGTTTCTTTTCGGGTAAATGTCAATACTAAGATTTTTCATCACCGATCGTAGTGCCACACAAAACCTTACACAAAAAAACATTTTTCCAAATAACGGTACTAGCTTCGAAGTAAATTGAGGTGTCATATGAATGCTTATGCAAATCCCTAAACATTTTGCTAGATAAGGCCGCTTTTAGAGGAGTTTTCAATATCTCGAAAACTAGGCCTTAATTTCATGTAGCTATCAGCCATTTCTGTCTGAAAATCTAAATACACAGAAATTATGTCTGCAAAGTTTTACTAAAATCTGCTACGGCCCTTTGGAGAAATTCGGATTCACATCAAAGGGCCCACAAAGTCCTTGATCCCAACCTGACACCAAAGACACTTCTCTCTAGTTTGATAGTGTGGCTTAAGAACGTGAAACATTGCCTTTGGCAATGTATGTTGTGTTTTGATTATTGCTGGACTATATTTAGCTCTAAGGAGTGTAGATTGCCAGCATTTTTATATCCAAGATCGCCTCCGTTGCCGTCGTCGTTGATGCTTGATTCCGAGATAGTATACCACACAACACTCCATAGAACAAGTCGTCGTCGTCGTTTGCAATCGTCCCAAAAGTCCATAAATGGATAGAGCCAAAGATGCGGGAGGCCGCGCACAACATTTCGACTTTTATCGGAATAGAAAATTGTAACCACATGCAGCGCTGCAAGTCGTCGTTAGTCGGAGGAAATGCATAATTCATATGTGCCTCAACCGCCTCCTTAAACTTCTCAAAAGGAGCTCTCTATGGCTTCCCTCTCTCTCTTGGTGGCCTTTCATGGTGTTGGTGATCATTTGGTTTTCATATCGGAACGATGATAGCCTATTTTTGGTGGGTTCCAAACAACCAATAATGGCAAAGGTGAGCCTCACCTGTTTGTTTGATGTGTTTGCCCATACCGTTTTACATATTTCGTATGCCACAGTCGAGTTCCTCGTTTTGTGGTTCCTGCACATCATCGCTCGGTCTTTTCATTTTCATATTTCAGTTGTAATTGAAAGACCTTAGTTCTGGTTTCTGCGGATGATATGATGAGGATGACTATTTTTTGTTATAAGATATTTAAGGTGTACAGAATTATGTGGAGAGATTTTGTCGGAAGTTATGTTGTTACCCCCGAAGTCCACAATCACATGACCCACTGATTCATCAAAGGCTTAACAAGAAGCCCAGAGAAAATATGCCAAACACAACAATATGTACGATGCATCCGGCGTTCCATGCGATGGACTGAGATGAGATTTTTTATGTAATGCTATGTTGGCGAGAAAACCTTTCAGTTTGGTGGGTAGTTAGTTTACTCGGTGCATAATGGCATTTCTTAGAATGATCTGGAGTTTTTTTAATTTCAGCTTACTTGGCTTCCTTAAAACTTGTTTCAGAAGATAGCCGGAGTGCCAAAACCAACATTCCTACACTCGATGGGGAGAGAAATAAAAAAAAAAAACCGTTTATTCACTTTATGGGAAACACTAAAATTGCACTTCTCTTTATTTGACTCCAGAGACTTTGTAACTCCTTTTGGGACTTCTAACAGAACCTGGAAGTTCAAAGAAGACTCGCAGCCTTTGTGTCTTGTCATAGGCCATTGATCGTTCATTTAAGGACAGAAGTTGGTCTTCACCTAAGAATAGGAAAATCCAAATCCGTTTTAGGTATCTATCTATGTTTTATAAGGATTTAACACTTCCTGACGAACATAGAAAACTTCGTCGATAGATAAAAAAAGGAACATCGCCTTTGGAAACCCGTTTCTCTTTTTATAAGATCAAACCCAACAGTCGCGTAAAGAGTGGATAGCTCTTTTTCATTTGAATCGAAAATTGCAATGCAGGACTTCTTGCGAAAAACTTTTAATGTCTAAATAAAGAAGAGATATGATGAGTACCTCTGGAAGAAGTTGTCTTTCTGTGGAATTATTTAATTGCCAAAACAGGATTTTTAACGTTCGCTGTAAATCGCATCAGCGGTCTCAAAACAGCGGTACGCCAGGAATACCAACTGAATTGAGGTAAAATAATGACAATCTAGTTCCTCTTGCTCCTGACAGAACTCGAGAACAGACACCAAAAGGCAATTTAGAAAAAATGTCCATTGAAAAAATAATAACGCTACGTCTGCTGTCGGAGCTCAATGGGAGCTCGATGACAATTGCTATAAAAATTAAAAGTACATCAAATCACCATCAAATACAGCACAAGGTTGCCATAGTCATGCCAATGATCCTTAAGAAGGTCTGCGTATGTGTGTACGTGGAGTCATACGTCCTTCATCAAATTGTAATTTGTTTTCGAATCGGACATCATCAAATTCTATCACGTAGAATTCATTAAAATAATGACTCATAATTAACAGCCGACAAAATGAGGAACTTATGGGTCAAAAGCCTGGCTACTTCGCTAAAGAAATTCCGAAGTTATCCGCGTTCTAAAGAAAAGTCGAGGGAGCATGATATCGGAGATAAAATTGTCATGACTTATTTCAAATCAACTGCCAAGCTTACTTCTGCTTTCCTTCGTCATGTGAGCGAAATGGAACCGGACCGAAACTGTTTGTGACAAGTCACATTTGAACTGAAAGGAAAGAACAGCGTAAGCTAAGATGTCAGACGCCTAGAAGTGCGAAATTGGGTGGTGTCAACCAACAATCGGGTAGAGTGTAATAACTTGTAAAAGGCGTTTTTGACCGGATCTCAGTTGCAGTCGGTCAATATCTAAAGCTCCTATTTTTTCAATGCATTAATCAAGCGTCTTCAATGCAAAGTAGTTATATAGCGTAACGGGTACAATGGTTGGCACCACCAATTTTTGTACTAATTATTGGTACCCCTCATGAAATTAAGAATTTACAAAAAACTACTATACCTAGGAACATAAAATCATATTTTTTCTTAAGATGTATCAATTTTCTACAATTCTGCATTTTTATTGAGAATTATTTCAATCTCATTTTATTTTTATCAGTAAAAAAGTAAAGTCGTTCTAAATTTGTAAGAAAAAGCGCTAAAAATACAGTGTTCCCGCTAAGGAGACTAAATTTTGTAACTGTCCGTTTTTCAATTTTTTTTTTAAAGTTTTTGGATGAATATTTATTTTTTTAAATATGGAAATATAATAAATAAAATATTTTCAATTGTTTTCTTGTAAAAAAAGAATGTTTAAATTGTTAAAACAGGGGTGCAAATAATTGGTCCAATATAAAGTTGTGGTTTTATTATTGGCAGGGGGGTGCCAATGATTCGTGCTATGGGGCATCAGTTATATTGGCACTGCCAATAATTGTATTTTAGAGACTGCCAAGAATTGTACCCCGTATCAGTTTTTAATTTCAGTTTGAAAATGGGACAAAAAAGGCACAAATATGGAGAAGAAAACAATCAGCATGCTTTAATAATTAAATAATATTGTATTTATTATACTTTTTAACTTCCCAGAAGGGTGAATTTTAATTAGAAAAAAAAATTAAAATTTAAAATGCATGTTAGAGATTTTTTACTGAAATTTAATTTTAATTTTCTTATTTGCGTTAAATGAAGTGATTTTGTTATATAAAAAAGTTTTTTTTTAAAACTAAATTTTGATCAAAATAGCTAGTATTACGAAAAACAATGGTATTTCTCTCATTTTAAAGGGTGCCAACAATTGTACCTTGGTGCCAATGATTGTGCCTTTTCGCAGTCTTTTCCTATTTTGAAGTTTTTATAAGATTTTTTGTTTATTTAATATTTTTTTATAAGATTTTTTGTTTATTTAACATTTTTTTATTATAATATTCTAGTTAGAAATTCTCTAAGCTTTAATTTGACATAAGAAACATATAACTCACTCTTTAAATGTGAGAGCAATTCGCAATTTAAAGTGAAAAAATGCTTAGGGGTGCCAACCATTGTACCCGTTACGCTAGCAGAAATCTAAAGAAACAAACTGTAAAACTATCTCATTGGCAACTCACTAAACAAAATCTCTTAATTTTATTGCATTCTAGTTAAAGTACCATTACTTTGTTGCATGCTTGCAAACTCTAGAACTATATGAATCTGGGTTCTTTGCCTCAAAAAGAAAACCTAATCAAAACTAATCATTCTTCAATTTAGCTGATTGTTCACATCTCGTCCGTCAATTTCAAGACGTGAATATTGATGTGAACCATCTCCCTAGGACTAACTTACCTAACCGAATAAAAATCACGACATTCTTTCATATGAAAATTGGTAACAAAGTTTGAAACCCAAGAAGAAGGTGGATACCACCACCTGGTGTTAAAATTTAATTTTAAACGATACTAAAAACTTTTGCCGAGAATAAAAACGATGGCGCAAAATTATACTCAGCTAATGAATAATTTTATTGTGATACTAGCTTAAAATGACGTTTCAG
>CAKKXW010001674.1:0-11607 GCA_920937365.1 Sphaerophoria rueppellii | reverse complement strand
AGTTTTTCTGGGATGCAAAACTAGACATTGCTCTATAGTTGGTCTCTATAGACGCTGTCATACGTGGCCTTGAAATCGATGAAAAGGCGGTAGGTATCGAATTGAAGATCCTGGATCTTCTCCGGGTCTGAAGCCACACTGAGAAGGACCTATCAGGTTGTTGACGAAGGGCTTCAACATTCACACAGCACGGCAGACAAGATCTTGTAGGCGATGTTAAGGTGACTTATACCTCTGTAATTGGTGAAGTTCAGGGGATCTAGGAAAAGTTGTCTTTCCATTTCCTCAGCACTCACTGCGATTGCACTACGATGTTCCCATTATGGGTTCTACAGATGTATAAGCCCTGGAGGTTTGTTTCACCTTTTTGTAGAACTTTCGAACCTCGTTCCTGTTGTGACATCCCTCTATCTCCTCGATCGCACGCTTCTCATGCTGCCTCTTTTCCTTTCTGAGAAGTTTATGCTCCTCTCTCCTTTTCTGCTCTTAGAGCTCACGAGTTGCTCGTGTCCTTCTTTGCAGCGCCGCTTTGTATGTCTCTTGTTTAGCTGCATGTGCTCGCCGGCATTCATCGTCAAACCAGGGGTTTCGTTGTGGTGGCCGTGTAAACCCTAGCACTTCAGAAGCGGCATCTCTGATGGCTGCTTGGCAGTGTTGCCACTGGTTCTCTATATTTTGTGCTGGCAGCAAAGGACTTCTGAGGAGATTTTCGGAGACACGATCGGAAAAGGATGTAGCAATCTCTTGCGATTGTAGCCGTTTGACGCCGAATTTCCTCCTAGCATTTTGTGTGTTAGCCTTGATCGGGGTATGCGCATTCGTACCTTGACTACAACAAGGTAGTGGTCCGAGTCGATGTTGGCACCTCGGAATATGCGGACATCTTGCATACTAGAGAAGTGTCGTGCGTCGATCGCAATTTGATCAATCTGGTTGACGGTTGATTGGTCAGGAGTTTTCCATGTTCCCTTGTAGATATCGAGAAAAAGCATCAACTTAGCGAAACTAAAACTATCACCTGAGGGTGTGTCAACTGACTTTGTTTTACAGATGAAGTTTTGCGATTGCCTTTTTATGTTCCAAATCCCAAAAACGTCAACAACTATTAAGCTCTTTAAACCTTCAGGGTTCTTCGTTCCATGCCAATCCAGACAAAGTATACATATTTATATCAATAGAAACACATTTAATCATTGAAACAACATTTGTAAATTCTCTCACGAATTATAATTGATGATGCTTACACGATGAGGAAATGTTAAATAGCATCCCCAAGCAAAAAAAATGCTAGAGATGTTCCAGAAAAAAAAAAAAATACTCTTAAAGACGTCTTGGATTTGTTTTTTGCTTTTTTTTTTGTTGCGAGTGACAAAAGTATCAACGACTTGACTTTACGAAACATTAAATAAGTGACTTTTGTTTTTATTTTGAGTAATTAGTTTTTATCTCCGATGATTGAGGGCAAGCCTCATAACCTGACGGACTGGTCAACAATTAAATCGGTGGAAGTGTATCATTTACGAAATCTTTGACCTGAGCAAAAAATAAATAAAACCCAGACAGACGACTAAAAAAGAAACAAAACGATTTCGACAAACCTTTGAGTAATTAAATGATCATTTTAGGCCTTCTACACGTTTCTTTATTAGCCCCAGCTAATGGATTATTACCCAACATTAAGCAAATGAGCAAAGTCGGTTTTTCGAGGGTATCTATTTTTTGTCTTTATAACATTTTGTCTTAAATAATATTTTATCAGAAGCTGACAAGAATTATTTTTAAGTGAATTTACCACCCAACAATAGATCATCGTCAGTCCCTACGAAATAGGGGTTCATCTTCCTCATCATCTTAGTGGTATTTTTCCGAAAATTTGAAATCAGGGGCACGTTTGGAGACTTGAGCTTTTGAAGGATGATTTTAGATTTAATGGATTAAAAAAAAAAAAAAAAAATAAATCGAGTGGCGCGACAGCTCTTGAAGAGCCAAGGCCTAAGTGGCTTACTCTCATCAACAATTCTCTAGGTGCGTGTGAAGAATTGAGGGGACCTACAATTTTATACCGATTACGAACGCAAAGTTGAGAAGCACTTTTTCATGACAGATGATACTCTTGGAAGTTTTGTCAGTTTTTCGCAAGAGGCAGTGTCCGTGAAAGATGAAATAAAAACTTTGGGCCCGAGTAGGATTCGAACCCACGACGTTCTGCTTAGCAACCAACGCACCTAACCACTAATCTTAAGCTTAACAAAAAATGCAAGAGATTAATTCATTTCAAAGAGCAAACCAAGTGAGGAAAACGGGAACAAATTTAAACAAGCCGCATGCAATGCCCATATTCGAGGGTTTTTGCTTGACCAAAATTAAGGCTAAAAATACTGCAATGTCCCGAAGGCAGTAAGAATGTTTGGTCATTTGTAAAAAATATGAAGAATTCTTCTTCTTCCTCGGTCCTTACGCTCGTTGACAATGACACTCCAGTCGTTAGCTCTCTCGCGAAGCTAACCTTTTTGCTAGGCAGTTCACCACCAACTCTTCGCTGCCAGAGAGTGTTATGACTCCGCCTGTTCTTGAGCGCGTCAATGATTCCATGGACAAATCTTCTTTCGCACTCGTGCTGTGGCGAGAGTCCTAAAGGATCTCAACATACATAAATCCGCTGGTCTGGATGGTATCCCCGCCATTGATATGAAGAGGTGTTCTTCCGCGCTGGCAAAGCCCTTGCGTAAGCTTTTCCATTTATCCTATTCTTCTGGGCTCGTTTCGAGCAGTAGGAAAACAGCATTTGTCCAGCCAATTCCAAAAAAAGGCGAATCTTCTTCTCCCTCCAATTATCGTCTTCCCCCTCCTTACGTCCCTTCTTTCTAAGGTCATGGAAACGCTGATAAACTATCAACTCAAGAAATATCTCGAACACCGAAAGCTTCTTAATGACCGACAGTACGGCTTTCGCAGCAACAGGTCCACTGGTGATTTGATGGTTTATCTCACCGAACAATGGAACAAATCTTTACATTGTTTTAGAGAAAGTAAGTTTGTTGCACTTGATATTTCAAAGGCATTTGATAAAGTCTGGCATCTTGCTCTTTTATCGAAAATGCGTGCCTTCGATATCGATGAATCTCTTCTTCGTTGGATTAGAAACTTTCTTTCGAACAGTTCAATACAAGTTGTATTGGACGGATTCAAGTCTGAAACCCAAAATTTAAATGCTGGTGTGCCCCAGGGCTCCGTTTGGTCTCTCATTTTTATTAATGATCTCTTGTCTGATACTTTTAATCCAATAATTTGTTTCGCTGACGATAGTACCCTTAGCTTTTCATATTCGTTCTCAGACTCACATGTCACATGCCTCCTCTTCGGATGTGGAACTGGAACAGCAAAATATGATAAGCTCATTAAACTCTGACTTAAACAGCATTGTCCAATGGGGAATTAAAAACCGTGTAGAGTTTAATGCTTCGAAAACTCAATGCTGTCTGGTATCGTTGAAGCGAGACATACCCCCCTTTTCACTGTCTTTTAGAGGCACTTGCATCTGTGAAACCGGGCATCTTGAGATTCTCGGTGGAACGAACATATACGCAATGTCGCCAAAAATGCCGCAATATGTTTGGGTTTCTTAAAATGGTGCAAGAAATTTTTCTCCCCGTCTGATCTGGCTATATTATCTACAAGACTTATATCCGTCTAAAGCTTGAGTACAATTCCCATCTTTGGGCGGGTGCTCCAGCTACATACTTAAGCCTCTTTGACGGTATACAAAAAAGAGCAGTAAGATTGATTGGTGACAGAGACATCACTCATTCACCTCATTGGAACACCGTCGCGTCGTAACGTTTCGTGTCTCTCCTTGTTTTACCGTTACTTCTACGGTAATTGCTCTAGTGAAATAGCCAGTTGCATTCTACCCCTTAAACAATTCCACCGTAATACCCGCGCTTCCAGGAATGCCCAACATTTTACCCTTGAGCCCAATTTCGATCGTACGCTCAAGTATAGAAAATCGTTCTTAAGCCGTACTTCGCGAATGTGGAACTCTCTTCCACACTCTGTCTTTCCCGATCATTACAGTGTTCTGGAATTTAAGACCAATGTACATCGGCACCTCCTATCCAACCCCTTCCCACTTTCCTAAAGCACTCACTGTGTCTATGGCATTATAAGGGAATAAAAAACCCCTTGAGGGTGTGTTTATTATAAAAAAAAGAAAACGAAATGCGAATGCGGGTTAAAGGTCGGTAATGGTAGTGGGGTGGTGGGACAGTGGTCAGCGGGTAACGGTAAGCAGAATGACGGGTTGTGGGTAATGGGTAGTGGGAAGCAGGGTGACGGATGGTGGGTAATGGGTAGTGGAAAGTGGGGTAACGGTGTAGCGGGTATGGGTAGACATAGCGGGTATCGGTTACTGCGGTAGTGCAAAGCGGGTAGCGGGCAGAGGGTAGTGGGTTAACGGGTAGAGGGTAGCGGGTAGAGTAGCAGCGAGATACCAAAGCCTAAAACTTTTATTTATCGATTGAGGCAGTACGAGGTCTGCAGGGTCGATTTTTACTTTAAATTGAAAAAATTAAAGAAGCTCAAAAGAAATTTTTAGATCGTATGAGGTTTTGGACGGTCTTTGAGGCTTCCCAGCTCTGCTTTCGAATTATATAGACCTCTTCAAATTTCACACCTTGATGTTTTCCTGTTCTAGAGAATACCTTAAAATCTCTTAAAAGTTTTACTTGCCCCAATTTCTTCTGTATTAATTTTTAAACTCTGCGAATCCAATTAAAATATATTTCCCCTGCAAACCAAACAATTTTTTTTTAATTCGTCCCAGAGGGATTTTATTTTATAGGTCAACTGCCTATCGACAGGAAAGCATTTTCACGCTTGAAATAAGAATAACACAACCAAAACAAATAGGAAACAAAAAAAAATAAACTAAAAGCAAAAATAAATTTGTATACAATCCTTTTTTCGTGCTATAGAAAAATTTCACTTAAATATAATGTAACTTCAATTACATTAAGAAAGCGTCTCTCTCTCTCTTTGGCTTTCTCTGCAATATCCATCAACGAAAAAAAAATACAAAAATAGAAAGCAAAACTTTTAGTCAGTGGGGAAAAAAAAACTTTCTCAACCTTTTTCCGTCTTCTCCTTATTCTGTTCACTTTATTGTATATACAAAGCTAGGTATATCGAGCTAGAGGATGATCAAAAAGTTGTTAAAAAGAGTTAATAGCCCATATCGAGAGGTATCGATAGGAATCTTTCGTGGTGTCATCGACTGACGACCATCGACCAAAACGACCCACAATGGCGATGACGATGACCCATTTTATTCTATACACTTTTAGCCGTCTCCAGAGGCTTTATTTAGTTTGGCATGTATCTTAACCTTACCCTGATTAAATGAAACCCATTTTGGGGGTCCATTAAAGTCTTAAAAAGTTGTATGGCAATATCCTTAAGCAAATTGTGAAATCTGAGTGTTGGAGCTGGACAAAAGTTTCTTGTAAAACTCTCATTATTATTTTTCATTTTGTCTCTATATAATTTATTGATTAATCCTTTTAATTCTATTCAAAGTGGTCCTAACAGAGTTTTAAGTTTTTTGTGGCATTTTGAAGAGGTATTTGGGAGTGGGTTATAGCAACAATTTGATGTCAAGCATTTGATGAAACCCTCATCCCGGCGAAATTGACATATAAGCCTCTTACTAGCTTATTAATTTACAAAACAGTATGATTTTAAGGATTTGCGGTCATCATGAATATTTAAAAAAAATTTAATTTGATTAACATATAGTGGTGAACGCGAAAATAGCAGTAGGTAAAAAATAAAAGAAATGTTGAAAAAAATGTAACACTTTAATTTATTTAAATAAAAACAATACCTTCTGTTCTACAGAAAGGTCTTTACTAGTTACTTACATACTTAAGGTGGCACTATAGTCCGTTGTGGACTTGGGCCTCAATCAACAGTCTCCGCCAGCTAGCTCGGTCCTTAGCTAGTCGTCTCCAGTTTTGCACTCCAAGTTGATTGAGGTCCTCTTTCACTTGAGTGCGTCACCTGAGTCGCGGTCTTCCTCTCCTCCCACGTCCCTCGGGAATAGTGTCGAAGGCTTTCCGGGCCGGAGCATTGATGTCCATCCGCTCTAAATGACCAAGCCATCTGAGTCTCTGGACCTTGACCCTTCTGGCTAGGTCCATGTCGTTGTTCAACTCGTAAAGTTCGCTGTTATATCTTCTTCGCCATTCCCCTTCAATGCACACGGGGCCAAAGATGACCCGAAGAACTTTCCTCTCGAAACAGTCCAAGACACTTTCGTCCGATTTTGTCAAGGTCCATGCTTCTGCACCATACAGCAGGACTGGGATGATGAGGGTGTTGTACAGTTTTACCTTAGTTGCTCGAGAGATGGCTTTTCCACTCAATCGCTTTCTTAGCCCAAAAAATGCGATTAGCAAGAGTTATTCTTCGTCTGATCTCGGCGCTGGTGGTATTGCCCGTGTTTATAGCAGAGCCTAGGTAGACAAACTCCTTTACTACCTCAAAGTTGTATGCGTCTATTGTGACGTTCTATCCGTCAGTGTTGGGTGTCCTTCCTCGAAGACGGCATATACTTCGTTTTTCGCTCATTTACCGCTAAACGCATTTTTGCCGCTTCTGTCTCGATTCTCACAAAGGCGCAATTGACATCACGCTGTGTTCTTCCCATCATATCAATATCATCGGCGTACGCGAGAAGTTGAACAGATTTTTGGAAGATAGTGCCTCTGGTGTTGACGTTGGAGTTCTGCACTATCTTCTCGAGAACGATGTTTAAGAAGTCGCATGACAGTGCATCGCCTTGTCTGAATCCTTTTTTGACGTCAAAAGATTCCGTAAGCTCGTTGCCAACCTTGATGGAGCAGCGTGAGTTCTCCATCGTCATTTTGCACAAGCGAACGAGCTTGGCAAGGATGCCAAAACTAGACATAGCCTTATACAGTTCGTCTCTGTAGATGCTATCATACGCGGCCTTAAAATCGATGAAAAGGTTGCGGGTATCGATTTTGAGTTCATTGGTCTTTTCCAGGATCTGCCGCAACATGAACATTTTTTCGATGGCTGACTTTCCTGGCCTGAAGCCACACTGATAAGGGCCAATCAGATTGTTGACGAAAGGCTTCACATATTACGGCAGAGAGGACCTTGTAGGCGATGTTTAGTAGACTTATTCCTCGATAGTTGGCGCAGTTTAGAGGAACATTACTTGCATGCTCTGAGGCTAGGGGTCTACACACATGACTTCTGTAGAAGCTGCATGGACGAGGAGGAAGAGGAAACAGTCCAACACCTTCTATGTACATGTCCAGCACTCTCCATTAGAAGGAATAACTATCTCGGTAATCCCTTCTTCGATAATAAAAGTAAACTGGCAACAATTGACATAAAATGTCTCTCTAACTTTATTAGAAGCACGAATTGGTTTGTTTGAGTCCATTACTCTCCCTTGAGGTCTAAGTGAGTCAACAACAACTAGACAGCCACTTCAACCTAACCTAACCTAACCTTCAGACCACTGCTATTTTAATGTGCACGTGAAATATGATCTACAAAAGAAAAAGTAACTGTTATTCTATGATCTTGAATTGATTGTTTCCTATTGTTTTCTCTTTTATTTTCCTGCTTAATATTTTCTCTTAAGCCGAGTGCATTCAATTTTAATGAATCACTTCAGAACAAAAAGTGTTAATACATTGGTTAATTCTTTATAAAACTACTTCTATTTTCGTGTTCAAGCTTTCAATTTCTCTCAAACTCTCGAAAGCATCAACTTGTAACTTCATTCAACTATTTTATTGTATCCCATTTGCTTACTCACTTTTGAAAGACAACACGTTTCGCAATCAACAACAAAAACAAGGAAGAATATTTAAATAAAATTCCCAACGCCATCGCATCGTTGTTCGCAGCAGGTGGGGTTGGAGAAGAGGCTAGTTTGTTTAGTAACTCTAAATGTTACAATGTCTCTCTGTCTCTGTAATTCTCCTAGTCCATGTCAACATCAAGTGTTTAGAAATGTATGACACATGACTTAAAGTGAATATCTTGTAGGTATGTACATGAATAACTTCTATTCCATCCTGACAAGGCTATCAGGTTCGCAAAAGGTTAATATCTATTAGAAAGTCCTAGTCATACACATAATGTCATAATATAGTATTATGCTCCTCTAGCTATAATATGAATGCTGTGTGTTTGAGCCTTCAAGAGAAGCTGCGGGATGAATGTCTATAGGAAGGTACTAAATTGTTCCCCTCACGCAAACAAACAACAACCACATCAGCTTAAGCAGCCTTAGATACAGAATTAGAGCCAGAGCCGCATCCCAAATTAGGATTTTGCAATTTGCATTTGCGCCAGCAATGTATTTTCTTCATGGAATATTCAGTTGACAAGTGACTTTTCTTCTTCTTCTATTTTTATTTGAGTAATTTGCATATAAAATGATTTGTATTTTCTTTGAACGTAGAGGGGGGCGGGGGGAGGTTGGCGTGTAAAGGGGAGCATAAACTTCTCGGAAAGAAAAAAAGGGAGCTTGAGAAGCGCGCGATCGAGGAGATAGATGGATGTCACAACAGGAACAAGGTTCGAAAGTTCTACAAAATGGTAAAACAAACCTCCAGGGCTTATACACCCCGAACTAAAGCCCGAAGAGACCATCATGGGAACATCGTAGTGGAACCGCAGTCAGCGCTGAGGATATGGAAAGACCAATTTTCTAAGCTGTCTAATGGCGATGACGAGCAAAACTCCATCAGAAATACAGAACTATTCAATTTGGGTACAAAAGGGCAAAAATTCCACCCACCTGACATTGACAAAGTAAAGATAGCGATATCTAAACTGAAACAGCTGGAGATGATTTTAGAAGCATGCACCAGCTCATCTGCATGTCCGATCCTCAAAAAAGGAGATCCCCTGAACTGCACCAACTACAGAGGTTTAAGTCTCCTTAACATCGCCTATCTCTTGTCCGCCGTGCTGGGTGAACGTTTAAAGCCCTCCGTCAAGATTCTTTCAAAAGTCCGTCCATCTACTAGGATACTCAGACGACATTGACATAATTGGAAGAACACAGCGTGATGTCAGTGGAGCGTTTGTGAGTCTTGAGACAGGGGCCAGGAAGATGGATCTAGCGGTTAACGAGGGAAAGACCAGGTTAATGCTGTCAACAAGAAAGAACTACCAACATAGGCGTCGTGGAACAAATGTCAACATAAACAGGTTTAACTTCGAGGTAGTTGAGGACTTTGTCTACCTGGGATACGCTATCAACTCAGACAACAACACCAGCGCTGAAATCAAACAAAGAATCGCTCTTGCCAATCGCTGCTTCTTTGGACTTAGAAGGCAACAGAGTAGCAGACTCCTCTCCCGAGCAACTTAAGTGACACTCTACAAAACCCTCATCATCCCAGTCCTCATGTATGGTTCAGAGACATTGACTATGACAACATCTGATGAAAACGCTTTGGGCTGCTTTGAGAGCAAAATTCTTCGAGTGATTTTTTGTCCTGTCTGCATTAATGGAGAATTGAGATAAGGATTCAACCAAGAACTGTACGAGCTGTAAAGCGACACTGACCTAGCCAGAAAAGTAAAGGTCCAACGACTTGGGTCATGTTGAGCGAATGGGAAATAATGCTCCGGCCCGTAGAGTCTTCGAATTCAACCCGGAAGTACGTCGCAGCAGAGGAAGACTACGACTCAGGTGGAGCACACAGGTGGTAGAGGGACCGAGCTGGCTGGAGAAGATTGTTGGGTGAGGCCCTTGTCTGACCTGGACTGTAGCGCCACCATGAGGAAGTAAGTAAGTAAGACTACTCAATTCAAGAATAATATCTAAAGCAGGGTGATAATAATTATAGGTAATTTTTATCAATACATATTAGATATTGCAGAAGCTGATTCAACCACCACTGTACAGGCCGCATTAGATGAGAAAACTAAGGCAAGTGACAGATTCAATGAATTTTGGATTGAGCTTACTTGTTGTAAATCCACTGAGATTATATTATCTAACATTTGGAACTCCATTTAAGTAGAACTTGGGGAAACTTCTAAATGGGAATCATCCTCAGAAGGAACCGAGTTAATGTTTGAAAGATTAACATCACCCAAAAAGATTATATCACTCTCAATGCCTGAACGGCTAATGATATAGTCAAGAACTGAAGAAAGTTCAATGAAGACAGAACTTTTAGGTGGAGTATAAACGTTAATAATAAGAACATCCTTTGTTTGTAAATTTAATTAATTAAAGTCTAACTTGAGAACGAAAGGAATAGGACGAGTGCAAGTTATTACGAACAGCGATAAGGACTCCACCACCAACTGAATTCAATTCATTTTCATGAAGATCTTTTAGATAAAAAGTTCAGCGTGTAATATTGAGGCGTTAAGCCACGTTTCGGTAAAAGCAAACAGATCATAAGAAAATGTTTGAGAATTTTTAAAAACTGTTGTAGTCTACAGTAGTGTCCATAGCTTCGTGGTTAGGTGCGTTGGCTGCTAAGCAGAACGTTGTGGGTTCGAGTCCTACTCTTGCCCATAGTTTTTATTTCATCTTTCACGGACACTGCCTCTTGCGAAGAACTGACAAAAATTCCAAGAGTATCAATCTGCCATGAAAAAATGCTTCTCAACTTTGCCGTTCGGAATCGGCGTTAGATTGTAGGTCACCTCAATTCTTCACACGCACCCAGAGAATTGTTGATGAGAGTAAGTCGGGACGAATCCGACCATATCTTACTGATGATTTGGTGCATGCTCCTATCTAGATCGTCACCTGCTGCTTTGAACAGCTTGGCAGCTAGACCATCTGTTCCAGCGGCTGTTTTTGGTTTTCAGCCGAGAAACATAAAAATTAAAAAAGTTAAATACATCAATGTTTAGACTAGGTTCCTCCTTTCGTAAGACCCTTAGGGTTGTTGAAGTTAGTGAACCTCTTATAACTGTTGTCAATGCAACTACTCACACCGTGTTTCTCAATGACATTGTTTGTTCGCAACTTCTTCATTTTAAATTTAACGGAAATCGTTTCATGCAAGGTTTCACGAAGAGAATCCTAAAAAAGTCAAAATTAAAAAAAAAAACCTTGAACGTTTTGTTTGAAAAATCTTGCAGTTGGCAACACTGTTAATATGATGACATTATATCGATCTGTCAGTTTAATCATTCATCATTTTGCATTATCATTCATCTTTCTTCCATCTAGAGCTGTCAGTAGAACTTGATTCAATGACATTTAAACATTTTATTTAAAACATTCTGCATTGTGCTTAATTTTTTTTTTCTTTTTGGGTCACTTAAGATAAACAAATACAAAAAAAAAAAAACAAAACCCAAATCCAGTTCAAACTAATTCGATATTTGATTATTTTATTCTGTCGTACCTGCTTTCGAAAAGTTCAATAATTCGATGAGTTTAAGCACATAAACAACACTACACACAAGACATTATCATCGTATCGACATTTATATTGTTTGTCTGGATTTTATGAACTCGTATGCGCTCTACAGCGCCGACAAAAGCATTTAAAAAAAGTTTATTATATCACAGACTTGGTG
>CAKKXW010001671.1:0-11625 GCA_920937365.1 Sphaerophoria rueppellii | reverse complement strand
GAAAAATAAATACGTTATATTGTTTCTTTGCACTTTTAACATATAATTGCACTATAATTTACCAATATTTGTATCAAAAATCTTAATAAATCTTTAAAAAAAGTCGTGCGTTTAGTCTCGTATCTGCTGTGGTGGAAGTCTGTCACTTTGGGTTTGTACATCAGGAAATAAAAAATTGTCACGGCTGAGTGCTCACTCTTTTGTCACCTCTTACACAGGTTCACGGACACGAAAAAAAGAGAGGATTGTGAGAGTTCATCTCAGAAAAATTTTGAGGGTGTTTTCGGCAAGGGAGGAAAAGGTCGCGACTCTAGGTATTATATATTCTCTATGAACTTTAGACCGAAGATATGTATTTTTGTGCCTTACATTATGGTTTCTTATATGCAGAAACGTATTAAAACGTTTAAAAATATTGGCTCAAAATTATAGTCCGATTATGGACAATGTTAAGAGTACTAAGTATTATAATATGCTGATTACACTGACTTAAAAAAAGTAGTATTATTCTAAACGTTCTATAATTCTAAGTTTTGACCTATACGAATATGTAACATAAAGTCTATAAAAGATCTACTTCGCTAAATCTTGTGATAAACGTCAGTGCAATCAGCATATAAAATAACATTTGAGTATTTGAGTCATGTTTGAAACGTCATTTTAAGCTAGCATCACACTAATCCTGTTCATTAGCAACAACACTAGCATCAAAAGTATTCTGCCCGATGATGGAGAAGCGTCCCAAATTTAACTTTTTAAAACCAAATAAGTTGTGAAATAAAAATTTAAAAATAAGAATGAATTCAAATATTTATAAAATTAAAATTTATTTATATAGTTCTTTCTTCCATAAACATAAATATAATTTTTCGCTATTGAATTGAAGAGACATTAGATAAGTTTCATTATCAATTTGATAATTGGTCATGAAAAATAGGAAAAAAACGCAAATTTACAATTTAACAAGGGAAGAAGTTAACATAAATTATTTGAACATTTTATACTTTTTATTTACAGTTAAAACTAACATAAATGAGCAAAAAAATATTGGTGTTTTCATTTTCATATAACTATAAGTTTCAGAACGTGTCTTAAGAGCCTATGAGATCGTTTCCAAAAACAAGTTAAACAAAGTTAAAAATCCATCATCTCCATGCCTCATTGTTGAAAAATAAAAATTATAAAACATTTAATTATTAGTTTCAATGAAAACAAAAAATTCGAATTTCTTTAGATTCCGAGAAAATACAGAAATACATTTTTCTTAGAATAGGTAGTTTTAGTTATTTCTAAATTTTATTTTTAAGGACCTAATTTTAAGTAGCATTTAAGGACAAAAATAAAAAATGATATAAGTTAGTTTTTTGTTTGAATTTTGCCTAACATAAACAAAAAATAAAGTTAAATAAAATAATTAGTTCATAGGCCAAAAGGCACTAATTTTAAGACGATCATGAATTTCTTATGGCCCCAAACGGGCGCTCTCGTTTGGGGCCAGTAAGTTAAATATAAGATTTTAGATAATAAGCTAGTTTGAATTCTTTGTCTAATAATAAGTAGTTTTAAGTTGAACTGAATAAAAAATGAATTTTGAAAAAAAAAATATTTTTTTCTGATTTTACGTGTTTTCTTACTATAATTGAATTACAATTAAATTTAAATTGATAAGGATGTACACAATTTCCATCATCGTCGAAAATTGAAGAACCAAGTAATAATGTTTCATGTACAATTTCTACGCCGTTTTAGGGACCAGTTATAGCGATCATTGAAATCCATTAGGAAAAATGTTTGAATGGATACTTAACTAAGTTTTCTTTTGATTACTAATGTAATTTATATAAGTACCAGAAAATACTAAAAGATTTTTTTTTGAGAAACAAGTATAAGTTCGCAAACTTATTTTTCGTTAAAAATGTATTTTTCTATTTTCCGTACGGAAATTCATTTTCCTGAACATCTGATGGATTTTGGTCAAAAAATGGAACGAATCGTTCCAATGATTTGCGTTTCAATTTCTCACAATTCCAATGATAGAATCACGGCAGGAAAAAAATTCCTGACAGAAATTTTCAATGACTGCTATAACCGACCTATCAGAAAAATTCCAATGATGTGTTTCAATGATGAAAACCAATGATAGCTATAACCGGCCTCTTATTTCGTTGATATTTGCTTACCAAATGTTACACTGTTTGTGAACATATCCATTAACACACCTTTTTTTTAAATTTAACTGCCAAAATTATTCCCCTTTGGTGAATAGACGGATTGAAGAATGTATTAGTGAAAACACGCACACATCTTTGCAATCCGTAAATTTTAGCTTGTAGGCAACTGTCACTTTGACAGCCTTCTTTCCCATCTTGTTACTTATTTAATCTTTGCCCGCTACTCCTTAACCGCTACCCGCCAGCCGCTACACCGTTACCACTCAACCGGCTACCCACTGCCCGCTACCCTCTATACGCAATCTGCTTCCCGCTACAGGCTGCATTGCTCCCCGCTATCCTGTTTCCGCGCTACCACGCTATCCGCTAAACCACTACCCGCTACCCTGTCCATATCTCATGAACACCTTCGTCGTTTCTGTTAAAATAATACTTAAAACCCATTTACACCATTACCTGAACATTCACTTAAAAATTAGAACATGGGGGTTGCTGGTTGGAGGGTAAAAATTTAGGAGTGTATTTTTCAATTCCACACCATAAAAAAATAACAAAAAAAAGTATCCAAAAAACAAAAAAAAAATTGTTTCGGCTGAACCACATATAACACTCAGGGGCAGGGCCGGCCTTAGCCATCTTGGCGCCCCACGCGAGTCAAATATTTGGCGCCCTTTTCTTATTATAAACTATATAACTCCCTTCTCCAGAATTAAAAAGGATGGAACTTGTATCTCACTTATAAAATTGCAAGTTGATGAAAAAGTAGAATTTATACTTGAAATGCTTGTAGTATCCGTAGCTTAGTGGTTAGGTGCGTAGTGCGTTGGTTGCTAAGCAGAACGTCGTGGGTTCGAGTCCTACTCATGCCCATACGGGCACTGCCTCTTGCGATGAACTGACAAAACTTCCAAGAGTATCAATCTGCCATGAAAAAGTGCTTCTCAACTTTGCCGTTCTGAATCGGCGTTAAATTGTAGGTCCCCTCAATTTTTCACACGCACTCAGAGAATTGTTGAAGAGAGTAAGCCACTTAGGTCTTGGCTCTTAAAGAGCTATCGCGCTGAGTGTAATTTACTACCCAAATATTGGTTAACATTTCAAGTCACTAAGTTACACGTTATAGATACATATTAACGTGCATTTTTCATTAAACTGTTTAAATAATTTTCTGATAATAATATTGTTTTTATTCTGTTATTATTGATTTATTGATTTTTTTTTTACTTTGAAAATGTGAAAAACAAATTTACTTAAAAAAATCGAGTTTATTTCACCATCGATCGAAACATTCAAAATTTTAATTTTGGAGTTGAGATTTGGAGCGACTCCAGAAACTAAGATTGGTTTGTTGTCTTTCTGTAGACACAACAACAAATTTCCATCCAAGCTCCAAGCATTGCTGAGATTTTGACGGCTTACAAGGCTTGCAGGGGCGGCAGAAGGTATGGGGTGGGTGGGGTTTGGACCCCACCTAAAATTTCTGAGCATGTGGTGCACCCCACCTTCTAGCTTTGGATATATACCAATTTTTTTTTTAAGTTAATTGAGGAAAAAAAATGTTATGAAATTATGAATACTGTTGCAATAATTCTCGATTGAATGACTGAGACTGACCACGTGATTTGATTTGTTTATCCATCGGTCAAAGGCTTAACATCATGAATTATTTTTTATCGTTTTTTCTGCTTGATTTAAGTTAGTGTCCGTCCGACCGAACCTTCGGCTTCGGCTTCGGTTTAATTCGGCCAAGAAAACAACTTTCGGCCAAACCTTCGGCTTCGGTATACAAAAAGTGTTCTGCCGCTCCTGAAGGCTTGAGTGCTGATTTTGTGTAAAATGGGTTCAACTATGAACCGAAATATTACGTGAAGACTCGAAGCTCTTTACACTCAAGAAGAGTTGGTTTTTTTGAAAAATACACACTCATCGAAAGTAGAATTAAAATCACAAATTCTCTTAAAACTAACGTTAGATTTTAGTTTTCAGAATATTTGGTAATCGTGATGCTTATGTGCGTGGGCTGTTACAGAGAACATGGGATTGGAATCCTACTCGTGTCCATTAACTATGGATACTAAATTCATTCCAATGTTTACCGTAGTTGTGGATGTTGAAGGTTTTCTACAGTTGACGGACGGACCAAAAAAATCGGTGCGTCGTCCCATGTAATATAATAGTGTCACGTATTGCCGCCATTCAATAAATACGTCGTTCTTCCACGATAACGTTCGCATCGGACTCAAAGTCAACGTCCGTAAATAGGAATTCATCAAAAATCGTATCCATTATCGTAGGTATAATAAACCGAGTTTAAAGGCACTAGACCCCCGAATTCGGGTGCCTTATTGTATCAAAGTTCTTACTACAAATAAGTTCTAAACAGAAGTTCTAGCACCTAAGAACTTGGTGAAGAACTGTCTTAGAACTGAAATGAGTTCTAAAATGCAACTAAACCGAGTTTTAAGGGCTAGAACTTGTAACAGTATTTAAGCTTTTCCTATTCAACTATGTGCGATCGTGCACAAGTACACCATTATACATTCTTGATCCACAGGATCTCAAGGATTTTGGTCTATGTTGAGTAGGTTGTCCTTGGGTCGAGCTGCCAGCAGACCCGCTGGCATGGCCAGTTGGGCTTGCTCGTAGAAAGGGTGGGATCTTGCGACTCCCCTTGGAATATAACGTGCCTTGAGTCGAATATCGCCATATCACAAAATTATCTTTTAAATATCATTCAATAACACCAAATTTACCTCGTTTTAACGGCAACAATAGATTTTTCAGTACCTAAGCCTCTACTTAGTCGCTACAATTTATAGTGACTCTGTTGTCACTGCGCCACTCCTCCGGCTATAGCAACAGAAGATGAAACTCATGAAACTTTTCGAGTTTCCTATGAATTTTTTTATTTAGAGCTTGACAACGTCACATATTGTTGATTGTTTGTTGCCTATGTTGAAGTTATGCTGGTTGACATGGCGACCACCTGTAACCGTTCCCCCATTGGCATCTTCGGCATTTTTGTTTGTTTAAATAACAACCGAATGAGAAATGGGCCTTATGCTTATCGCTAAGGAAAATGTTGTTCGCAAATGCCAAATATTCAACTAATATTATGGCACTTCAGCTGACCCTATACTGTAATATTACAATAAAGCATGTAAAATTCGATGGTCAAAACTATCATTTTTTCTTAAAAAGATGCGAAATTTACATGGAAATATACAAAACGACTTAATTCACACTACGTTTATTTTTAACATTTCTATTCAAATTACTCAACGACTGCATTCCATACGCCGCCGCCGCCGTAGAGCTTACTTCACAATATTAAAGTCCAGTTTATTGGAATCGAGACGCTCAGTATCTGCCATGTTGAGATTTGTTCCTGCTGATCCTTGATTGCTACCAGAGGCGTTATATCTGCGTGTTTATCAGAATCGGTCAGCTTTTGGAGTTAACAGACTGCTTTTTTTAATGAATTTTTATTAATATTTTATGAAAGGATATAGAAGACTGGTGAGTAAGAGCTAGACTGGTTAGCCTATCAAAATAGCTCATTTACATGGACAAAAAAAAAATAATTAAAAGAAAAACCATCCAAGTCCTTGAATCAAAAAAATTACAAAAGAACATAAACAAGCATAAGCAATGCCTCGTTCTAATTCAAAAACATATTCATGAATGTCAAGGGCACTTATTTTCATTTAACATTAATTTTAGTAATTAATCATATTTTCAGCACCAGGCAGTCTTTATAGAAATCTTATTAGCAAAACAAAACGAGAACTAACTCCCATCTCATTCCATTTATTTCTGATTACTGTTTCATTGGAACGAAGTTAGTTAAATTGCAGTGTCCCGGACTTCTGATTAATGTTTTGCGTCCATTACCAAAGATATATTGAACTTAGCGTCATGTCATGCGTACTCTATTGAATTGTAAAAAGAAAACATGTAGCTAAGTGAAAAGATTTATGATCATTGGACATTCAATCAATTCCACCCGAATCCCGATTGTTGCGATACTTTTTTGTATGTCAGTTGATTTTTATTTTCTCATTAATTTTAGCTCTTTTGAATTTGTTTTTTGCGGGAAGGTCTGGTAGGTATTCAAATTGATCTGTAGATTTCTTGAAGGATTCTATTCCATTATGCAAGGAATCATATAGGTAGTCTATGCAGACATTGTTACACAAATTTGTCTTTAAGTTTTAATCTTTTAAACTCTCCGTCGTTGGGCGCGTTCAGTTTGGTTTTGGATAGCCTATCTTGGATAGTCTATCTTGGATAGCCTATCTTGGATAGCCTATCCAAGTCCAAGTTGTTTTTCATGAACGAGTTCGATAGATTAATTTCGATAGGTGTGAAAACACGTGTAAAAAAATCAGCTGTTTCAGAATTTCAATGGCTGTTCTGTCAGATAGCCACCTATACCAGAAATTGTTGGATAGCTTTGGGTTTGTTTGGTTTGGACCTTTGCTATTTTTGTTCACATGGAAAACAAAAACAAAAAGCTATCCGGATAGCCTATCCAAGTCAAAGTGAACGCGCCCGTTCTCATACTTGAAATAACGGTGATTTTGGTACCGTCAGGCTGCGCCTCGTACAAGCATCACAATTTCGATTTCCCATTAAATATAACTGCACACATTTAGGATGAATTTAACAAGATGAAAAAAAGGCTATTGGTTGTTGAAATTTTTGTCTCAACCATTAGGAACATCAAACCGCTTTTCAAATTTGTAGAGTCGTTCGGGGTAAGTGTGCGCAGCGGGGTGAGTGTGCGCATAGCGATTTTTTTAAAAAAGGGGATGAAATTCGAATTTTTATCAATGCAGAATTGAGTAGGTATCCGATCTTTATTAAGGTTTGTTGTGTTTGCGCTGTTGTAGTAATTAGTGCGTCGTAGAAAGACAAAAGAAAAAAAAAGGTAAGTTTCACTAAAATTTTTCTTAATTTTCAAAACGTGTCAGTGATCTCTGACCTCTGTTTGTATTTTGATGCAGTGAGTAGTGATTTTTTATAGAATATATTATTTGAACTTTACGTTTGAGTGGATATTTTACTGATTTGGACAATTATTTATTTATATTTTTGCAAAAACAATAAAAAAGTGCATTCGGGGTGAGTGTGCGCAATCATTTGGGGGCAAATGTGCGCTTGCGCACACTTACCCCATACTAATTTTTCGGAGTCACAGAAATTATGCCACATTATTAAGTTTCTAATTTTTATTGAATTTCGCTGCAAATATTTATTTTCTGACGGATATACATATATATTTTTTCATGAAACAGATATGGCTCGAACATATGTGAGGAAAAATCCTAACAAAAAGCTTGTTACACAAGCCCAGATTGATGAAGCTAAACGGCTCATAAATCTAGGCTCTAGTAAGCGTGCGTCCGCAGATAAGGTGGGAATCAGCAAAGCGGCCTTGAGAAAACGCCTGGTGCTGAACACTGCTGCCATTTCTCTAGGGTATTATATAACCACATTTACTCCAAGCCAAGAAACTGAAATAGTGGAGTACTGCAAAAAATGGACAGCCTGTTTTATGGAATGAAAGTTGCTTTTATGTTTATGTGAAAAAAATTCATTTTTCATACAAAAAAAGTTAATTTAACTTTGTGCACTCAACTTTTCTAAATAAGGTATTTAAAGAAAGTGTTTACATTGTGTTTACTTGCGCACACTTACCCTACATCCTGCGCACACTTACCCCTTCATAGGGGCAAGTGTGCGCAATTTGACTTGTTTTGGTTTTCATATAAACAAATTATTAAGTTTATAAATAATTGATGTTTTATACTTCAAAGTAAGTAGTAGAAACATGTAGGTTCGATATTTAGTTAACTTCTTTTGTGTATACTCGATATTTTGAATGGCATCCTTCTTCAAAGTCAAAAGTGCGCACCCTTACCCCGAACGACTCTAAGTATTATTGTTAAGGTTAAAGTTGACAACATTAAGTATTTGATGATCCGCAGCGATATACAATTCGCCTATTTTTTTTTCCCCAAGACAAAAGGAACTTGATATTCATAATAAATTCGTAGTTGATTTATTTTTATTGGCCTTTTAAGATCTTCTTCATAGAGTAAGTGCGGCAAATGTGGCCTATGCGGGTAATATGGCCCACCCCTGTATTTTCTAAACCAAGACCAATAGCAAACTAAAACCAAAAGCATTTCGAACATGGGCATTTCGTGGTGTTGGGCGACAGTCTTGGAAGTTACAAGGGGTAGTTCGGTTTTTATGCTTTCGATCTAATTTTTTGCTAAGTTTGCTTAAGTGTACATTGAATTTTGTGTTAAAATAGTAACTTCTTTCTTAAATTGATATTTTTAAAGTATTTTCTTAATTTGTGTGATATCATATTAAAATAAAAAAATTATGAAGTGTGTTTAAAATTTAAAGTAGTGCAAAATCACAGTGTATTTAATATGGCCTACCCCATGTGTGGGTAATAAGCCGAGTATGTCATATTTGACGCGATTTTTTCATTGAATTTTGATAGTTTTTTATTTTAATTTTAAAAGTGATAATGCCGAAACAAAGAAAAAAACCATGACAGTGTCCATGAGGGGTGTTCGGGATTTGAAAAAGAATTCTATATTTGTGAGTTTTGTTTCACATAAGGTTTGCCCACCCTGGGCCATATTTAACGCCATGTAGGCCATATTAGCCGCACTTTTTTTTAAAACTACGATTTGAGGTTTTTTTACATTTTTGTTTTTTACTTTTTTACTTGCGTTTTTTATATTTTCATTATTAAACAGATCGATTCGTAATTGAATTTAAAGAAATTTAAAAATAAATATATGTACATATATGAATTTCACTGACATTTTTGGTTCTATCTTAAAATATGTTAAGAGTATGCCATATTTGCCGCACTTACTCTATCACCACCGGTGCTAATTACGTCTTTTGACGTAAGATAATTGTACGGTTTTAAATGTGATTTCTATTAAAAATTACAAATTGTAAGCAGATCTACAGCTTCGAAGTTAAAATCGTCTTAGGAAATTTAATGCCAATCTAGGAAGCGAGGACATATTTGGTCGAACAGTCGGAAAACACAGCCTGCACGAAAAAACATCCGATAACGGATCCAGGCTTATCGGTTTTACAGCGGGGCGAAACATAGTAGTAACAAGTACGCGTTTCCCACATCTCAACATCCACAAGGGTACATGGAGGTCTCTAGATCAATCAACTGTCAACCAGATTGATCATATTGCGATCGACGCTAGACACTCTTCAAGCATTATATTGATGTCCGAACCTTCCCTTGGTTTGATGAAGAATGCAGGCAGGTACATGCAGCCAAACAAGAAGCATACAAAGCAGCGCTGCACAGGATAACGAGATCAGCTCACGAGCTCTACGAGCAGAAGAGGAGAGGAGAACACAAGCGTTTCAGAAAGATAAAGAGAGAACATGAAAAACGATCGATCAAGGATGTTGAGAGACTATAAGAAACGGAATGAAGTTTTGAAGTTTTAACAATAGGTAAAACGAATGACTTAAGGGGCCGACCCATAGAATCCGTCAGTGCGTCAGCGTTGACGATTTCAGCTGACAGCACGATAGAATATACATTTTCTAATGAAACTCGTCCCATAAGCAACGCATGTGACGGATACGACGGATAGAGTTGCTCAACTTTCTACTTTTTGCGTCCGTTGATCCGTTGACAACTGAATTTGACGAGCAGTCAATTCAATGTGTTCCCACAGCAACAAGGAAAAGCAATGAATTATAAAAATTATGTGCAAAAAAATAATTTTGACACGATTTTGATATTTTTATTTAAATTTTTTTGTTCAGATTTGCGGTTTTGGGAATAATTTTTACACCAAACAAATGAGACTGTCAAAGTTTACAACGTATTCTATGGGACTGTTCCATCCGGCAAAAACGTTGGCAGCAACGTATGCGTTGACGCTGACGGATTGACGGATTCTATGGGTCGGCGCCTTCAAGGTTACCGAGCACGAACTGAGGCCTGTAAGGACCAGCAGGGAAATAATGTACTAGAGTCACAGTCAATGCTGAGGATATGGAAGGACCACTTCTGCAGACTGTACAACGGCAATGACGAATCAAAAAATACGCTGTCAGGCAGAATGAATCATTCAATGAAGACGACGCAAGCCGAGATTTCCGTCTACCCGACCTTGAAGAAGTTAAGATAGCAATATCTAAGCATAAGAACAACGGTTAGGAGCATGCACCAACTCATCTGCAGAATATGGTCGGAAGAGGGCATGCCCGATGAATGAAACCTCAGCATTGGTTGTCTGATCCTGACGAAAGGAGGCCCTTTAAACTACACCAACTTTATAGATGCATCGCCTATAAGATCTTTTCTGCAGTACTATGTGAACGCCTAAGGCCAAACTGATAGGTCCATATTAGTGTGGCCTTAGACCAGGAAAGTCCACCATCGATCAAATATTCACATTACGGTAGATCCTGGAAAAAACTCAAGAACTCAAAATCTACACCTACCATCTTTTAATCGATTTTAAGGCCGCGCATGACAGCATCTATAGAGAATAACTGTATAAAGCCATGTTTAGTTTTGGCATCCCTACAAAACTCATTCGTCTGAGCAGGATGGCAATGGAGAACTCGCGCTGCTTCATTAAAGTCGGTAACGACCTCACCGACGCCTTCGATGTAAAAAAAAAAAGGCTTTGGACAAGGTGATGCATTGACATGCGACTTCTTTAACATCATATTGGAACGAATAGTGCAGAACTCCCACGTCAGACCTAGAGGCACTATCATCCAGAAGTCTGTGCAACTACTGGCGTACGCTGATACTGTCATCGAGAAAGGACACTCAACATCGACGTCTTGTTAGGGATTTTGTATACCTTGGCTCCGATATCAACAAGGACAACGACATCAGCGCCGAGATCAAACGAAGAATAACTCTTGCTAATCGCTGTTTCTTCGGGCTAAGAATAAATTGAGTAGTAAAACCCTTTCCCGGACAACTAAGGTGACGCTCTAGAAGACCCTCATTATCCCCGTTCGGCTATATGATGCAGAAACATGGACCCTGTCAAAAACTGATGAGAGCGCCTTATGTGTTGAAAAACTTAAGCGGTCCCTAGTCTTTCAAATTATTGTACAATATTTTATACAATAATATTGAAAATCCTGGGGCTGGTAGTACATACTAGCTGTTCCATATACAAAGCTTAGATCAATGTTGAAACAACATTGTTGATCCATTGTGGTACAGGCCTTGGCATCAATAAGTTGACATCGCAATCGCAACACCTTCACACAGCGGCAGCGGTTGCATTAGGCCAGTTCCACCTAACAACATCTCACTGAGATCTCAGAGATCTCAGATATTTTTTAGGTGGAACAAAAAATCTCAGCTGAGAATTGAGATTTTTTTCTGAGATTTCTGAGATGAAAATTT
>CAKKXW010001663.1:0-11662 GCA_920937365.1 Sphaerophoria rueppellii | reverse complement strand
TTTATGATCTTTATAAAAAGTTACCGTTAGTGGCCGACTTACATACCTTTTTTACGTCGTCCAGGTCTATCTTGTGGGTCCTGATAGGTGGCACATTCTTATTATTCTTCCTAGTGGGCTGTGGCTGCTTCTGGTGTTGCTGTCTTGCTGCTGACGATGTTGATGCTACTGGTGGTGGTGATGTTGGTCTTGCTGCTGGTGCTGATGCCGGTACTGGTGCTGTTGCTGGTGTTGCGGGCAGCTGTGGTGCTGCTGCCTCCAATTGTTTGGCGGCCCCCGATGTGCTGGGGCCTGGTTGTGCCGCCCCTGTGTTGGCAGCTTGCCTTTGCTGTTGCGGCTGCTGTGGTTGTTTTTGTTTATTTTGCTGCTGTGGTTGTTGTTGTTGTTTTTGCTGCTGTAGCTGTAGCTGTTGCTCTCTCTGGAGCTGCCTCCGTTTCAATTCGGCTGCCTCTTCTTCGCGGCGCGCCTCCTGTTTTTGTTTCAGGTGGAGAAGCAGGGGCTTGATCTCCTCCTTTAACGCACTGATCATCTTCTCACATTTATCGATGCTTGCCTGCTTTGTGAGAAGCACTTCTTCCACCTCCTCATCTGTTAAGTCAGAGGACAGCCCCTCGAACCTATTGCTGCTGCCGCCGGACCTGTACAGTCCCTCCCCCTCTCCGGACATGTATTCGATTGTGTCATCAGAAGAGTATTCTTCCATCTGCTGTTGGATCTTCTTCGATGCCGTTTCTTTTGCTGCCCTTGACGTGTCATCCACCCCAGATTGCAGCTTGTCTGAGATGGTGTGTTGCTTTTTGGTAACCAAATTTGGAGTTGGATTTAGTTTCCGCCTCCTTTTCTTGATTTTGTTGCTGCCGCTTGCGGGATTTTCTTCTTTTTCCGCTACTTGGTTAGCAACCGATGATGACGATGTTGATTTCACAGAGGCATTTTTTGATGCCCCTGCCGCCTTCTCCATGATTAAGTTAATCATTTCAATTGATAATTGAAATAAAAAAACTCAACCTATGCTGGGACTCGAACTCACGACCTCGAGTTCTCGAGCCTACACTTTAGCACTGTGCTATTCTTTTAGTTGAAAATCTAGTGACTAACTAGCTACTTATAACTTTCTAACTTTTCACACACTTGTAAATAAACTCCACTGCCTAAGTCTTTCCTGCTCGAAAGTCAGAGATCGACTCGTAAGCGGCGTGCTAACCGATTTAGCTATTTCGTCCTATGGAATATGCGTAGATTGTAGCAGATTTTTATCAGGTTACTTTATAACCTGGTAATCCGGATTAAGTTGACAGCAACTAAATTTGCTGATCGCCTGTTACTTAACGTAAAAATATAAGTCCCTGAGGACTTATGGCGTGGATTTAAGGCTTTCAAAGCTGCCACAAGGGAAAATGCCTGTATTAAAAAAAGATTGTCTTAAAAAAAAAACTACTAATTTTCCACTTCCGTCCTCTTACCTCACTTTCTTCACTATAACCCTTTGTCTATTTCCGTCTATTTGATAGACGTTTTCAGTTTTTTTTTGTTCGTTAATTTAAATTTAACTTATATTTTGTATTTTGTTGTATACTTAAAATTTTCCTTCAGAAAATTACCACTTGGCTATAAATTTTGTTATCCGTCGACTTGTCGTTACGATGGTTCAATGCAGATAAAAGACTATACCAAGATTTTGAACAATGGACTACCTCTGAAGCCTCGCAAGCTCGCTGGTAGTTCTTTGTTCTTGACCAATACTTATAAAAGTCTTTGTTTCCCAGGCTCATACAAAAATCAAATTTTCAGTTAGATCGGTATTTCAATCTAGTGTGAGTTTTCTTAACTCTTGACTTTTCTGCTGAGAGAAAGTCTTCGAGTTAACATCTTCCCAATGTCATCCGCTCTGAGAACTGAGATTGTTAACTTGGCAACATTCTCACAATTCTGCTGAGTTTGTCGCTGAGATTCCAACTTTAACTCTACTACATTTCTAACTTACTCATCCCTATTCCGAAAACCCTAACTCCTCAAATGTCAACTTGACAGCTCAATTATTTTAAAATGTCAACAAAATAACCTAGTTTGAATATTTTGTGATTTTGAAATCAAATTTTAATTTATTTCCCTTTTGAAATAAAATCGGTAACATCTCCAAATACCTGTCCGCCAAACTTTCGCCAAAATATGTAAAATGCCGAGTAACGAAAAGAATAGGAAACCAAATGTATGAACTCGAAAACCTAAAGGGCAAAATAATCGGTGTCTTTCATGCCAAAGATATAAAACAATAGGTACAAATTATTTTGCTCCAAGATTAATCATCGCGTTTTTTTTTGTCGGATTTTGTCTTTATAGTCTTTTACGTATTTGTGTATTCGCGGTAGTCACGTCTTTTGATGTAATTCGTCAACGTTTGATATGAAACCGAACCGAAAAAAAAAAATAAACAGTCGTTTAGAGTGGTATTGTATGAGCAACACCCTGTAAATATTACCAACAGTACCTGAAAAGCTCATAAAGACAAAGTTTATATAAATTTTATTAAATGTTTATTTGTTGCATGTTACTTGTTATTTGTTCACTAAATGTTATTTATTTTTGCTTAGGTTTAGTCATTTTTATCTTAATTTTTAAGTTTTACTACTTTCGACATGTATACATCTGTGATATTTACGCCTGTAAGGCACACCTTTTCCTTGACTGTGATCCTAATTAAATTAGCTCTTTCTGTGATATTTACACTTAATTTTAATTTTATAACACTTTTTAGAATTATAACTTTATTTATTTTACTAACCTTAACTTTTTTAAATCTGTGATAATAGTTTTAGCATTTTATTTATTTCTACTATATTTAGTTTTATTCACTGACAATAACAATACTGAAAAACAAAACACTCACCATTTGACGATAACGCCCACATAAATAATTGTTTGAAAAGAAAGAGAAACTGCTCCTCACCTGATCGATGGGAAACAAAAGAAAGTCGGAAGTATTCTTTCGTTAAGGATAATAGGAAGGGGAATTACCTGTTGAGAGTCATTAGGAAAAGCCTTAGGTGATGGCCCGGCTAATATCGTGGGTTACTCCCCACAGTTCTTGTCGACGACGCCCCTATTTTTGTCCCCTATTGGAAGTATATTCCAATAGGGAACAAATTTTGTTGCGGACGTCGTTGTCCTCTTCTTCGTTGTCATCGTCATCGCTTTCGTCCCCTGAATCGGATCCAGTTCTTGCCTGCCATAGACGGTGCAGGTAGTCCTCCGCCTAAAAATCGGCATTGCTGTTACAGCAAACAGTCGTCGCCCCCAAATCCTTAAGGCGACCGATCTATATTAATGGTCCTGGATTTCGGCCATGGAAGGGCCACCGCCATGCACAGTTAATTTGGCATGTTTCCTCCCCAAAGCACCACATGTTCGCACCCTGTCCGATGGTCCTGATATGTAGGCCATCCTCTTGTTTCCGAATCCTTCCTTAGATCTCGCCGTGGGGTTCTAGACCAGCGAACCGCTCTTTATCTTAAGCCTTTTCATGGTCCTTTCGGTGGCACCCTCGCGGTTGGCTCTTCTTCGTCAAAGGACCTGTGATTTTCTGGTATGACCGTCGGTTTTGGGTCTGTTCCGGAAAATGGGGGAGCTAACGACGTCATTATGTCGCTGGGCAACGTTGGCACATACACTTTTCGGTGTGATTTTTGTAAGAATGGTATCCATCTGAAATCTGATCATTTAATTAAAATTTTACGTCACTTTGAGTTCACAAGATGAAAAAAGCAATTTTTATGATGCATAGTTTGTTGAAAAAAATTTCTAATTTGCTGCCTAGCGGCTTTAGCTGTCCATCATAGAGGCCCCAGATTTAGAAAAGAATGTGTACTTGGAAAAAAAAAATTCAATTTTGAGAAAGGAAAAACAGATTGCTCCGAGATCGTGCAGATCAATTTTTTTTTGCGTTTGGGAAACCTCATGTAGAAATTTTATTCGTTTGTGCCCATTGTGCCAAGAAATTGTTTATGTGAAAATGTAGCAAGATGGCACCATCATTGAAGGTAAGCTTGGGACTACTCCCCAAATGTAGACCAATAGCCCGATTCTTCCCATCATCACTGATACCTCGCAAGTCCTAAGAAGAGGTGAAATTGATTTTGGTGAGATTGTTCACCAACGTCACCACTGGTGAGAATTACAAAATCAATCGAAATTGGGATCTCCTTCACAGCTTGAAATTTGACACTTTGATTTTTGAGTAGTGAACTTCGGTTTGTGGAGCTGAGTTGAAATCTTTAAACTTTTTTTAAACGCTGTGGCGAGTTTCGTTGTGACTATAGTTGGAAGGATTATGGGATTAACTGACACATGCTATCGAGTCACAATCAATCCTAGGATTGAAAGGTTCCCTTCGCGAGCACTGGACGTCACCATCAGATTCTCTTAGGGCTCCACCTATCGGGGATTTTTGGTGAACTAGGGCTCACTTCAATTAATCCAATTCAGCAAAAGTGAATTTCCTCTTCCTCGTGGTATCTTTGGCCGGCATTGAAAAGAAAAAAGTGTCTCGTTTTGGGTGTCGCTACCTAACCTAATTTCGGAACAGAAATTTTTGTGCGATCGGTATTTGAATTTACCCCCGGAAAAAATAAGAAAGAATCCCATATTTTGATTGGTACGGGAAATGGTTTTGTTTCGCACAAGTGCTTTAATTTTAATTCTTTCTTTTGGGCAATAGAAATATTTCGGAGCCGTCTGGCTCTCAATCCATGAAGGATTTCAGGCGGGAATACTTACGCCAAACCCCAAAATACTTTGATACTTACTTACTTACTTACTTAAGGTGGCGCTACAGTCCGTTGTGGACTTGGGCCTCAATCAACAGGCTCCGCCAGCTAGCTCGATCCTTGGCTAGTCGTCTCCAGTTTTGCACTCCGAGTTGATTGAGGTCCTCTTCCACTTGAGTGCGCCACCTGAGTCGCGGTCTTCCTCTCCTCCTACGTCCCTCGGGAATAGTGTCGAAGGCTTTCCGGGCCGGAGCATTGGTGTCCATTCGCTCTAAATGACCGAGCCATCTGAGTCTCTGGACCTTGACCCTTCTGGCTAAGTCCATGTCGTTGTACAACCCGTAAAGTTCGCTGTTGTATCTTCTTCGCCATTCCCCTTCAATGCACACGGGGCCAAAGATAACCCGAAGAACTTTCCTCTCGAAATAGCCTAAGGCACTTTCATCCGATTTTGTCAGGGTCCATGCTTCTGCACCATACAGCAGGACTGGGATGATGAGTGTGTTGTACAGTTTTACCTTAGTTGCTCGAGAGAGGGCTTTTCCACTCAATTGCTTTCTAAGCCCAAAGAAACAGCGATTAGCAAGAGTTATTCTTCGTCTGATCTCGGCGCTGGTGTTATTGCCCGTGTTTATAGCGGAGCCTAGGTAGACAAACTCCTCTACTACCTCGAAGTTATACGCGTCTATTGTGACATTCTGCCCGAGCCGTCGGTGTTGGGTGTCCTTCCTCGAAGACAGCATATACTTCGTTTTTCCCTCATTTACTGCTAAACCCATTTTTGCCGCTTCTGTCTCAATTCTCACAAAGGCGCCATTGACATCACGCTGTGTTCTTCCCATTATATCAATATCATCGGCGTACGCGAGAAGTTGAACAGATTTTTGGAAGATAGTGCCTCTGGTGTTGACGGTGGAGTTCTGCACTATCTTCTCAAGAACGATGTTAAAGAAATCGCATGACAGTGCATCGCCTTGTCTGAATCCTTTTTTGACGTCGAAAGATTCCGTGAGCTCGTTGCCAACCTTGATGGAGCAGCGTGAGTTCTCCATCGTCATTTTGCACAAGCGAACGAGCTTGGCAGGGACGCCAAAACTAGACATAGCTTTGTACAGTTCGTCTCTGTAGATGCTGTCATACGCGGCCTTAAAATCGATGAAAAGGTGGTGGGTATCGATTTGGAGTTCATAGGTCTTTTCCAGGATCTGCCGCAACGTGAAGATTTGGTCGATGGTTGACTTTCCTGGCCTGAAGCCACATTGATAAGGACCAATCAGATTGTTGACGAAAGGCTTCAGACGTTCACATATTACGGCAGAGAGGATCTTGTAGGCGATGTTTAGTAGACTTATTCCTCTATAGTTGGCGCAGTTTAGAGGATCTCCCTTTTTCAGGATCGGGCAAACAATGCTGAGGTTCCATTCATCGGGCATGCATTCCTCTGACCATATCTTACAGATGATTTGGTGCATGCTCCTATCTAGCTCGTCGCCTGCTGCTTTGAACAACTCAGCAGCTAGTCCATCTGCTCCAGCGGCTTTGTTGGATTTCAGCCGTGATATTGCGGTTTTCACTTCTTCTAGGTCGGGTTCACGGAATTGTTGGCTATCATCGTGTCCGATGAAAGGCTCCTGTCTGACGGCGGTATTTTGTTCGTCGTCGCCGTTATACAATCTACAGAAGTGGTCTTTCCAAATCCCCAGCATTGACTGCGATTCTACTATGATGTTCCCTTGTTTATCTCTGCAGGCATCAGTTCTTGCTCGATGACCTTGAGCCAGCTGTTTAACCTTTCGGTAAAACCTCCGAACTTCATTCCTGCTGTTGGCTCTCTCAACATCCTCGATCTGACGCTTCTCATGCTCTCTCTTTTTTCTCCTGAGAAGCCGGCGTTCCTCTCTCCTCTTTTGCTCGTAGAGCTCACGAGCAGCTCTTGTCCTTCTATGCAGCGCCGCTTTGTATGCCTCCTGCTTGGCTGCATGGGCCTGCCTGCATTCTTCATCAAACCAGGGGTTTCGTTTTGGTGGCTGTGTGAAACCCAGCACATTAGAGGCGGCATCTCTAATTGCTCTTTGGCAATGTTGCCACTGGTCTTCGATACTTGATGTTGGCGGCATAGGACTCCTTAAGAGGTTACTTGACACTCGATCAGAGAATGATCTGGCGATCTCTTGCGATTGTAGCCGTCCGACGTCGAATTTTCTTGCAGCATTTCCTTGTTTTGGCCGTTGTCGGGATATTCGTAGCACTACCTTGGCTACGACGAGGTAGTGGTCCGAGTCGATGTTAGCTCCTCGGAAAGTTCGAACATCTAAAATGCTGGACAAGTGCCTTCCATCGATCGCAATGGATCAATCGTAGGAGATTTTGTTGGATTGTCTACATTTGTATAGTATTTTCGAATGATTTCTATAATTAACAAGCATTGTTAAATTATATTTACCAGAATTCGGGATATCAATTAGGACAAAATCTTCAGTTTACTTGCAAGAACATCTTTCGTTGCATTTGAATCATAAATATAAATATATATCAACATATACCATTTTTTTTGGGTTTATTCCTAATGCTTACCTATTTCCACCTTTTTCCTTGCTAGTCCAAGCATTTTCCTCGCCCTGGAAGTCATTATTTCATTTATTTAAAATAAAAATTTTATAATTCAATTAGCACCAAAACACGACTGCACAAATTTCTTCCAGGCACAAACATTATAACGCTACTTAGTATATGCTACGAAAAAAAGATAAATCACTTCATGGCATACTAAGATACATTTAGGTGCCATCGTCTATTTCTTTTGTATACAAGAAAAAATACTAAGTGACACTTAAGTGCTTGGAAATACTAAAAGTTACATGCAAAATCAATTGGTTGACGGTTGGATTGATCAGGAGACCTCCATGTACCTTTATGGATGTTGAGATGAGGGAACCAGGTGCTTGCTACCACAACATTTCGCCCCGCAGCAAAATCGATCAGCCTGAATCCGTTATCGGATGTGGTGTCGTGCAGGCTGTGCTTTCCGACCGTTCCACCAAAGATGTCCTCTTTTCCCAGCTTAGCGTTAAAATCGCCGAGGACAATTTTAATGTCATAACTAGGACATTGCTCGTATGTTTTGTCGAGGAGCTCGTAGAACTCGTCTTTGGTGTCGTCCTTTTTCTCTTCTGTGGGGGCATGCGCACATATTAGGCTGATGTTGCCGAATTTAGCCTTGATTCGGATTGTCGTGATGCGTTCGCTCACAAATTTGAAGCTCAAGACTTTTTGCCTGAGTCTGCTTCCCACGACGAATCCGCATCCAAATAGTCGCTGTTGTTGCTCTCGGTAACAATTCCCATAGTAGATGTCGCAGTTTTTCATCCTCCTTTTGCGCGGTCCATCCCATCGCATTTCCTGGATAGCGGTAATATCTGCTTTGTAGCAGTTGAGGGTCTCCGCTAACTGTTCGGCAGCACGCGGTCTATTAAGGGACCTAACATTCCACGTGCATATCCGAAAATCGTTGTCCTTTGTACATTTGCTTGAGTCGTCATCAGTGTATCCGTCCGTTTCCGAGGCCTGTTGTTGCTTCGCAACTAAACTTTTTTCTACGTGGTCGGGAAGTCACCCCAACGCACAACCCCCAACCTGGAGTACCAGGCACTTGATGTGACTCCAAGTGCAAGAGCCGGAAAAACCGCTCCTTTTACGGCCTGGGCTTTCAAATAAGTCGAAGTAGCCCGTAAAGGTGTTCACCAAGTAGTTCGGCCTAACTGGAACTGGAGACGCCACCGTTGATTCCAAAGAAGAAATTCATTCGCTGCCGTCCCTCGGTGGGAGTGCCTTGGTGGGAACACTCCTTCGTTGTGGGGTAATTGGTAGTAACAGCCTACTCCGCTTCGACCTGTCGACCATGGGAGGCCCTTCTGCGAAATCAAGTTTCGCGATCGCATAGCTCTAAGCTTCATAGTAGTAGTTACCGTAAGCCGCTCCGCCACGTCAAGGCTTACCCCGTGGAGGATACTTACTTACTTACTTACTTAAGGTGGCGATACAGTCCGGGGTGGACTTGGGCTCAATTCGGTGCGATATATTTTCCAAAAGAAAAAGAAAAAGTGGTGAGTTTCGAAGTTTAAGTGTGTCCAAATGCTCTTATACATAAATGTGTCCTTTAGGAAACTCCTCGGCGGCCCACTAATAAATTCAGTAGACAGCCTGGGCCGCCGCAAAAATTTTTGTATGTAGAGGAAAACTGATCCGAATTAGAAGCAGCAAATGCATGAAAATTGCGCTGGTCGTCGGAGCGCTGCACTTCCCATCCGAACCAGAAACACCGCTGGCCCAAGAAGTTTCCAGCGAATGAGACAGAAGCAAAAACAGGTTTTTATAAAAACCCTTCAAGAAAGCAATCAAGAAAGCAAACAATTTTTTTTATTCTTTCGTTGATTAATTAAATACCTATATGCATAGATTACATATTTATAAAAACCTAATTGAGTGTTGTGTCGTCTTCTTTGTTACCTTAGGTTAAGATTAGTTGTAAGAATTTCAGTGTCAGACTCCGTAAGTGTCTGGAACAGGGTTTTTGTTGAATTTTTTTTGGCTTAACGTTCATAAGGGGCGAAAGGATAGCCCTGTATATATAGATTCCCCCTCCATTGAGCTCTATTGAGGCAGGGTGTTTTTTTTTGCATTTGATCAGTAGTTTGTACCCAGAGGAGGTACTTTAAGAAAATCCCCAGTTCCATCGCACTCGCTTTAAATTTATTTTGTTTTTTTTATATTCTTGGAATACACTAAACCCAATGTGAACTTCAATGTTAAATTCAAATACATTGTATTGGCACAAGTTGCTACATGGAAAAAATGGTTTTTGCATTGGTTTCACTAGAAACATGAAGATGTAACTTGTCAATTTTCAGGGGTGCGGAGGGTAGTTGAAGACTTCGGTGATGGTAGTATGATCTGAAACCGATCATCCACCATCTCTTTTGGGGGAATCCAAACATGGCCACGGATTCCTACGGTTGGGTGGGTATGGCCTCGCTGCGAAACCATCTGCAGCGCCCTGACGTGACGATAGTCCGTCCGCTGGTCTAGTCCGACCGTTATTTTGGTTTTGAATTGAATTTTTTTTGGCCTGATCTGTGTTTTTGTTTGCAGGTGAGGTTAAGTTTCGGGGGAAACCCCCCCCTCCCCGTCCGACGAGCTAAGCAAGAGCATCGCTAGCAGGCCGCGTCCTCGGAACTTAACATTCCAACCCCTCCTATGCCAACTATTCCTTTTCCTACTTCCTTCCTCTTCCTAAATCCTTCCTCTCACAAAATCCTAAGGCCCCCCTCCTCTTGCCTCGCAACAAAATGGCGCCCAACGTTTGGAAGCGTTTTCCCGACTTAGTCGGAACGTTTTTGAACAAACATAGTCTTTGTTTTCGTTACTTATGTTGTGAAGTCCCCAACCAAACTTGCTGTGGATTTTTTAGACCTCGTAAGGCTTTGTCAGGAAGGCCACTGGCGGACCTAGATAAATTGCGACGAGTGTTTGAAAATTCACAGTGACTGCGGTTAGTAAGTGTTATGTGTCTGTTTGGGATTACTGGAGTTTTCGCAAAGGGCGTAAGTCTGCACCAGGAAGGCCACAGGCGTACCTAGGTGTATTTGCGACGTTCTTTTGCGAAAGCTTGAGTAATGTCAGATAGCACATATTCGTATCGTGTTCCCTTTTTCCCATCCTTATATTTTTTTTTCTACTTTCAGTTTCAATTTTCAAATACCCTAGTTTTGTGCTTTCTACTTGGACGATGGAGGGTTCTGACGTGAAGTCGGCCTCATCGTTCCAACATATTTGTGGGTTTTACTTTGCCGTTTCATGTCTTCTAGATAAGGTCTTTGAGACAGTCTAGGACTGCGGGAACGGTTGAGGAAAACTTGGTAATCTGATTTGTTTGTGTCAATTTTCCTAATTCTATTATTGTTACGTCAGGGAGTCTAGTAAGTCCGTCTGTTGTCTCGTTTTAGTGATGTCGTAAGTAGGATCATATCCCTCTGAGCCGAAATTTCTAAAGCTACCTGAAGCAACCCGTATGTTATGATACAACTAAATTACAAAACAAGATAAAATACAATTTGTTTCCACATTACAATATTTTTGTTTGGTACCAGATTAAAAACTAAAAAGTGTTAAAAACACAACCTATTTTTTTGAATTTCATTTGATTCACATAGTGTTTAGTTTTTGTGTTCATTTCGACATAACAAGAGTTTCCTTGTTAAGGAAATAGGATTGTCTTTGCGGTAGTTGTTTGATTAAAGTTAGTACTTTTTCTGTTTTGGAAAAAGTAGATCTAGGTTTTTTTCTAAGCCAAATATCTGCCCTAAGATAAGTCAGTTAGACTTTTCGGTTATTGAAAACATAAACTTTAGTTATCATTAGGAAGTGTTGGACTTGATAAGTTTAGTTTTGTGGGTCTCCAATTAGGTTTAGGCTGTTTTCTCAGCCTGGATAACATTTAAATCATTTGTTTTTTTGTTCTAAATTATTGTTTATTCGGTTAGTTCCGTTTTTTTTTGGTTAACTTATTTATATATATATACAACCTTTTTTTTTTGTTACTGTTTTTTTCAATTACTATTCACGTTTTTTTTTCTTATTTTTGAGTTATTTATTCCTTTTTTTTTGTATCATTGATTCTTTTTGTTAGTTTATTTACCTATATATACAGTTTCTTTTCATATTTATTTACAATTTTCGTATTTTAATTGGTTTTTTTTTGGCTACGTTATTCAAATATTTTTGTTTTTTGGATACTTAAGTATATTGTTAATTTCTTTTCATTGTTTTTTTTTTCTAGTTTCTAATTGTTTCGTCTTGGATAATTTATTACCAGACAAAGTTTCTGATATTTAGTACTTTTT
>CAKKXW010001661.1:0-11683 GCA_920937365.1 Sphaerophoria rueppellii | reverse complement strand
GTGGAGGTCAAATAGGGCAAGAACCACCCCCAATCCTTCGAGCTAGGCCGAGCTAAAGCAAGCATGCCATTGCCCTTAATTGACTCTCCAAAGGAAACCCCCGTGGTAGCTCGATTCGCAACAATTATGCCATAGACACAGTGAGTGCTTTAGGAAAGAAGGAAGGGGTTGGAGAGGAGGTGTCGGTGTACATTGACCTTAAATTTCTGAACACTGCAATGATTGGGAAAGACAAAGTGTGGAAGACAGTTCCACATTCGCGTAGTACGGCTTAAGAACGATTCTCTATACTTGAGCGTACGACCGAAGTTGGGCTCGAGGGTAAACTGATGGGCATTCCTGGAAGCGCGAGTATTACGGTTGAATTGTTTAAGGGGAGGAATACAACTGGCTATTTCACTAGAGCAATTACCGTAAAAGTGTGTGCAAAATGACGATGGAGAACTCACGCTGCTCCATCAAGGTTGGCAACGAGCTCACGGAATCTTTCGACGTCAAAAAAGGATTCAGACAAGGCGGTGCACTGTCGTGCGATTTCTTTAACATTGTTCTTGAGAAGATTGTGCAGAACTCCACCGTCAACACCAGAGGCTCTATCTTCCAAAAATCTGTTCAACTTCTCGCGTACGCCGATGATATTTATGTAATGGGAAGAACAAAGCGTGATGTCAGTGGCGCCTTTGTGAGAATTGAGACAGAAGTGGCAAAAATGGGTTTAGCGGTAAATGAGGGAAAAACGAAGTTTATGCTGTCTTCGAGGAAGGACACCCAACACCGACGGCTCGGGCAGAACGTCACAATAGACGCATACAACTTCGGAGAAAAGAGGAGTTTGTCTACCTAGACTCAGCTATTAACATGGGCAATAACACTAGCGCCGAGATCAGGCGAAGAATAACTCTTGTTAATCGCTGTTTCTTTGGGCTAAGAAAGCATTTGAGTGGAAAAGCCCTCTCTCGAGCAACTAAGGTAAAACTGTACAACACATTCATCATCCCAGTCCTGCTGTATGGTGCGGAAGCATGGACCCTGACAAAATCGGATGAAAGTGCCTTAGGCTGTTTCGAGAGGAAAGTTCTTCGGGTTATCTTTGGCCCCGTGTGCATTGAAGGGGAATGGCGAAGAAGATACAACAGCGAACTTTACGGGTTGTACAACGACATGGACCTAGCCAGAAGGGTCAAGGTCCAGAGACTCAGATGGCTCGGTCATTTAGAGCGCATGGACACCAATGCTCCGGCCCGGAAAGCCTTCGACACTATTCCCGAAGGACGTAGGAGAAGAGGAAGACCGCGATTCAGGTGGCGCACTTAAGTGGAAGAGGACCTCAATCAACTTGGAGTGCAAAACTGGAGACGACTAGCTAAGGATCAAGCTAGCTGGCGGAGCCTGTTGATTGAGCCCAAGTCCACAACGGACTGTAGCGCCACCTTAAGTAAGTAAGTAAGTAATTACCGTAAAAGTAACGATAAAACAAGGAGAGACACGAAACGTTACGACGGTGTTCCAATGAAGTGAATGAGTTAGTGATCTCTCTATCACCAATCATTCTTACAGCTCTTTTTTGTATTAAATCCAAGAGGCTCAAGTAAGTAGCTGGAGCACTAGCCCAAAGATGGGAATTGTACTCAAGCTTTGGACGGATATAAGTCTTGTAGATAATAGCCAGATCAGACGGGGAAAAGAATTTCTTGCACCGTCTTAAGAAACCCAAACATCTTGAGGCATATGTGGCGACATCGCGTATGTGTTCGGTCCGCAAGAGGTGCTCAGTGATGCACATACCGAGAATCTCGAGATATTCGGTCTCATTGATGCAAGTGCCACTCATGGACAGTGGCAAGGGGGGTATATCTCGCATCAACGATACCAGACAGCATTGAGTTTTGGAAGCATTAAACTCTACACGGTTTTTAATTCCCCATTGGACAATGCGTTTTAGGTCAGAGTTTAATGAGCTCATCATATTTTGCCGTTGCATTCCCACATCCGAAGAGCAGGGATGTGAATCTGCAAACGAATATGAGAAGCAAAGGGTACTATCGTCAGCGAAACAATTTATTAGATTAGAAGTGACAGACAAGAGATCATTAATAAAAATGATAAGGAGGGTCGGAGACAAAACAGAGCCCTGGGGCACACCAGCATTTATATTGTGTGTTTTAGACTTGAATCCGTCCAATACAACTTGTATTGAACGGTTCGAAAGAAAGTTTCTAAAACAACGAAGAAGGGATTCATCGATACCGAAGGCACGCATTTTCGATAAAAGAGCAAGATGCCAGACTTTATCAAATGCCTTTTAAATATCAAGCGCAACAATCTTACTTTCTCCAAAACGATGTAAATATTTGTTCCACTGTTCGGTGAGATAAACCATCAAATCACCAGTGAACCTGTTGCTGCGAAAGCCGTACTGCCGGTCAGTAAGAAGCTTTCGGTCTTCGAGATATTTCTTGAGCTGATAGTTTATCAGCGTTTCCATGACCTTAGAAAGATGGGACGTAAGTGCAATCGGACGATAATTGGAGGGAGAAGAAGATTCGTTTTTTTTGGAATAGGCTGGACAAATGCTGTTTTTCAACTGCTCGGAACGAGCCCAGAAGAATAGGATAGATAGAAAAGCTTACGCAAGGGTACACAACATAGTTTTTTTTTTTTTAAGAAACACTTTTTTATTGGGTAGAAGAAGAAAAAATCATGTTTTGACAGCTTTGAATTTAACTTATGAATGTACCCTTACACTAGTTCGCCCCATTCTGACATACGTTTGGTGGTCTGCCCTAGATTAAAAATATAACATCGATAAGCTAAAAAGAGTTCAAAGAACTGCCTGCATTCGTACAACGGGAGCAATTAGATCTTGCCCTGTTGATGCACTCACAGTCATTCTGAATCCTTTTCAGATCGACCTTCACATTTACCAAACAGTCTCCGGTGTTGCTTTGAGACTGAGAGAATCGAGTATGTGGACTGCAGTCTTTTGGTCGTGGTAAAATTCTAAATCTATTACCTAAAGAAATATGACTAGAACCCTCTGACGACTACACGTTACCAACCCTAAGCTTTGGAATGTGGAAATTCCAATTAGACAAAATTTGAAAAGTAATAGCCCTACAAAGTATTTGGACATCACAGTTTACACTGATGCTCAGGTGCCTTCTCCGAAGAAATTGGTATTTAAAAATCCTTTAGACTGCCCGACAGATGAAGCGTATTTCAAGCTGAAGTTCTAGCGATTAGACAAGCATGTAAGGCTCTAAAGTCTAAAACAAGGAGTCCAATCTGACGAAATTATAAAAAAAAGGTTGCAATTTTTATTGATAGCCAAGCAGCTATCAAGGCTTTAAACAGCAACCTGACTTAGTCCAGAATCTTTAGAGATTGCAAGCAAGAGCTCGCAAGTTTTAACGACAATATAAAAAATCAATATAATCTGGGTACCAAGGCACAGCGACATTCAAGGTAATGAAATCGCTGACGAACGGGCCAGGACGGGCTCAAGCCTTCAAATATCCCTTGCTGAGGAAGTTAGGATTCCCGTAGGAGTCAAGAAAACGGATATTCAAAACCATTTTCTTAAAGAATCTAACGTTAGATGAAAAATTCTCAACAACTGCAATATCTCGAGACAGATATGCCTACTTACGACAACAAACGTACCAAGGAACTTCTGAAAATATCAGATCAGACATTGGCAGAATAGTTGCCATTTGCCCAGGCCACTGCCCGGTCGGACAAAATACCTTGAAGCTTGGTAATCCCCACAGTGAATTTCGTCGTAGCTGTAGAGATACGGCTCAGAGCGAAACACTCCAGCACTTTTTGTGTGAGTACCCGGCCCTTCTTCTAACTACCAGAACAAGGCTTTGGGTGCTCCCTTCTTACACGCTTAGCGAACTCGCAAATATAGATTTTCTATTTTAACAAAATGTTTATTGGATTTAAACACTCCACATGTCTATTATGCACAAATCAGTCATCGTTATCGCACCATGATTACCGTTTAGGATGGTGATACAAGCCACAAAGCACACTTCACAATCACTTAATTGAAGGGTAGGTTTGATGAGCGAGTTACCTCAAGAAATGGGCGGACCTATTGCCCCTCCTCGTTTGTTCGACTTAACACCCTTAAACTAGTTGTGTTCGGCCAAATAATGATACAAATACATATTTAATCCCGGTAGTTAATATATTTTAATTTTATAATGTTCCCTTCAGTTTCCAAGGGGAGTATTTTCGAGTAAAGCGGAGTACGGGAGTACACTGAACGCAAAGTGAGTACAAATACTCCTTTGGTAGTAGTTTCGGCAGCGCTGAGAGGATGTCAAGATGGAAAAAATGTCGTTTTTCTTTATTTATTCCATTTTTTTTTCGTTCGTTTTGTCCTCATATGTGTGTGGAAAAAATACGGATTACACACGAGGGAGATATATAGAAAAATTTGATACATGGTTATGGAGATATCACAGAAAACTTGAAACCGAAAAAACACGGCTAGGTACAAAGATTTCAAGAAAAATTCTGCTTGTTTAGATTTATGGGCGCTTTTATGACTTTACTAGTTTGGTTGATTGTTTTTTTCTTTTCTGCTCCTTTTTCTCAAATAATATTTTTATGAGCGTGAGTTGGATATCGCTGTTGTGATAAGGACACGAGGATTTTGTGGGAATCAGGCTCTGGAGGAACATTTATCAAGGAACATTTCATTTGAAAATGTAAAATGACGGTGGGGATTTCAAGGGTTTTTCAGATATTTTTCTGTCGACTTTATATCGCTGACAGTTTCCTAAGCAATATCCGTACTGCTCGTGGGACGAAATAACAGACAGACGATCTAGACAATCCGCGGACTTTGAGGATGAACTTTTGCCCATAGCCAGGAGAAAACAGAAGGGCAACCTACAATCTATGGAGGCACGGAGTACCAGTCATAGTACCTACTCCTGTGTCTCGACCGAAATCAATCAATCGCAATACCTTAACCAGCAATGCCAGCAATAGCAATGCTGCTGAAGGTTAAAAGAAGAAATCGCCTGGCGTTCAAAAACCAATTCAAGAAGGCTTCATTGGCAAGATTGCTGAAATTGAGAAGGCTGAAACTGTGCAGGAAAAGGACAAAATACAGTACCAAAAGATCGTTGATGTGTAGGACCCCGTGGAGACCGCCAAGCTGTCTATAAAACTGAAACTCAATGTAATAATTGTTTCAAAAGATGAGAAGGCATCATCATCCACAGCGGCAGCGCGCGGTGCAACCGCGTACCCTTAGTGAGGTTGTCAGAGATGACCTCGAAGTATCGGTTGTGATTGATAAAAATAAATAAATAGAGTGGCGCGACAGCTCTTGAAGAGCCAGGGCCTAAGTGGCTTACTCTCATTAACAATTCTCTGGGTGCGTGTGAAGAATTGAGGGGACCTACAATTTAACGCCGATTCCGAACGGCAAAGTTGACAAGCACTTTTTCATGACAGATGATACTCTTGGAAGTTTTGTCAGTTCTTCGCAAGAGGCAGTGTCCGTGAAAGATGAAATAAAAACTTTAGGCACAACGGAGTAGGTTATGATTGAACTCTCCACAAATAGCAGAGGTCTGCTGGCAGTGTAAAGTTCCGTCGAGGCTAAGCTCTCGGAGATAGTGTGTTCTTACACAATCTCGGCAAACAAAGGTCCCTACCCTAGTTTCAACTCTGGCAAGGGTGCTCAGGGGGATACAGGGTAATATTAAACACGATGACGAGTTTCCCAGGGATTTTCTGAGATCCAGAATTGCTAAAATAAACAATGACTGGAAAGACTGGAGACTTAAACTTTTCCAAGCTGGGGAAATCCCCAGACAACCGAAGGCCTGCATTTGATTGCCTTTCATAAGCATTAGGCCAAACGGACAGGAGCTGATTCGCGTACTTTAGAGGCTACACCCGCTGGTTCTAATGCGTGACTGGACAGTCATCAAGGCTGAAGAATCGCAGAAGAACAGCGCTTCTTATCTTCTGAAGATTGGCCAGTAGAGCTTGGGGCCCTCGAGAAGGCTGAATTTAAACTCGGAATTAGAAGTGCCAAGATTAAGGTTTTGCAGAGCCGTTGAGCGGACTGCGGCAACAATGGTGGCAAAGTCATTAACGAAGATATCATTGCTGCCGAGGGCCTCAGCTAGACACCAATACCAATACCCCTTTCAAGAACGGTCAATCCTTTACTTCTAAATTAACTCACAGAGTGTCTTTATAAAACTACTCTTTGAAATATTATAAATCGACACTGTCAGTAGTTCCAGCGAGAACAGATTATCTAATCCCACTTTCTAGAACAGAAGTGTGAAGTATTTGGTGGTCGTTTGAAAGCGGCCATAGATTGTCATTCAAAGAAGGTAGCATTAACAATATATTAGAATCAGAAACAAGGTGCATCACACGATTCTATCAAAAGAGTGGCTCGACAACTCAAGAAGAACCAGAGCCTAAGTGGCTTACACTCATCAACGATCCTCTGAGTGTGTGTGAAAAACTTGTGCAAAATGACGATGGAGAACTCACGCTGCTCCATCAAGGTTAGCAAGGAGCTTACTGCTGTATGGTGCAGAAGCATGGACCTTGACAAAATCGGATGAAAGTGTCTTAGGCTGTTTCGAGAGGAAAGTTCTTCGGGTCATCTCTAGCCCCATGTGCTTTGAAGGGGAATTGCGAAGAAGATACAACAGCGAACTTTACGAGTTGTACAACGACATGGACCTAGCCAGAGTCGGCTCGGTCATTTAGAGCGGATGGACACCAATGCTGCGGCCCGGAAAGCCTTCGACACTATTCCCGAAGGAGTAGAGGAAGACCGCGACTCAGCTGGCGCACTCAAGTGGAAGAGGACCTCAATCAACTTGGAGTGCAAAACTGGAGACAGCTAGCTAGGGACCGAGTTGCCTGGCGGAGACTGTTGATTGAGGCCCAAGTCCACAACGGACTGTAGCGCCACCTTAAGTAAGTAAGTAATTAGGTAACGGTGAAAGATGTAATGAAAACTTTATGGGCACCAAAAGGATAAGGGAAGAACGAACGCGCTCTGCGTAAGAGCCAGCGTACATAACCACTACGCCACGGGCACTATCTATCGAATTCAAAAGCAAATCAGAGCAAACATCACATAAGCACGTCATTTTTTGCTAACTTGGTTTTCCCAAATATTGGCTTAGATACATTATCTCATGGTTTAAATTTGTTGGGGTTCTAAATTGTTCTTAAGAAGACAAAAAACAAACCACTCAACTTACTTCGTTTCAACAAATCATGCAGCAGTCTTTCCTGTTCATGTCATGATCAAATTAAAACGAAAATAAACTTTCATCTTTAAATTCTCCACAGTGAAGTTGAATAGCGTGTCGTGTATAGTCAACATCAACTGCTTAACATTTAACACGTACACGATTTTTTCGAAAATTTGAAAGTGACAAAACGAAATTATACTTTTGCCTGCAAATTTCAATTAAAAAGCAAATTACTAATTGCTTTTTTTTCGATTATTTTTTCTTTTGCTTGTATTCGAAACGATAGCGATTTTTAGTTTTGGTGTCATCATACCATTCGCAAGGGAATACAAATTCAAATTGCAATCTGCTGCCGCGAGAGAATACCCTAAAACTGCAAACATTTGGTTTGTTTTAGGAACGTGCTACCAGCACATCATAGCCACTCAGCCGATTGTAGAGAAGCAGTGATTCGGATTTTTTTTTCTCCAGCTGGTGTAATTAAAATGATGACGAAAACCATTAGGTTGGATTTTTTTGCAAGGTGTGTGTGTGTGTGTATTTGTTTTTGCGATGATAGCGATAGTGCTTGTCTCGGTTTTTTTGTTTAGTAGACATTCCGGTCCATCATTATGACATCATAAGGCCATGGGACTACCACAAAGCCAACAGTAGTTGCATTTCAGGAAGAAGAGAGATGAAAAATGTCAACAGCAAAAGAAAAAAAAAAACAGAAATACATTTGAAATTAATCTGTTTGGTTTTTGCTCGTTTTTGTTTTTTGTTAACTAGACGAACAAAATTTGCTTGGATACGGACAATTCGGTCTGGTCGTTTGTTCGGTCACACTAAATCAAGATGATAGATTGACAGAGGAAAATTGCAGTGGGAATAGTTTGTGTGTTTGTAATTCTAATGGTTTAGGTGTGGGTCGATATTGTCGGTTCAGATAAATTTTATCATAAGGCTAAACACACACCGAAGTGGACAAAACGTCTTTTTGTCTTACCACAAAAAATCGTTGCTCTTATGAAGCAACACCCACCGAAAAAGACACGGCATGACAAAAAGTCTTGTCTGCTCGTCTGGGTTGTATAAGAACAAAACACACCGAAGCAGACAGAAAGTCCGGAAAACGTGCCAGTTGTATAGGTTGTATAGGAGCAGCACACACTGAAGCGGACAAAGACCAGACATTTTGTCTTTGGCGGAATGAGTGTGGGTTGGAATCAGACAAGATTTTTTGTCGAAAGACAAAAAAACGTTTTGTCCGCTTCGGTGTGTTTTTAGCCTAAGAGTTGAGACAATTGATGAATGTTTCATTTTGTGTTAGAATATCAGACCCTTTTTGAGACCGATTTTGTAGTACTATTCATTAAAAAGTTATAACTAAGAGCATAGCACAAGTGTATTTTCAAACTCAACTTACTGGTTAAATGGCCGATCCGATTTCGATTAAATTTGATATTTGAAATGTCTGGAGCAGGCTTGATGTAGATGACATTCTGAAAAAAAAAAAAAATTAAATTTAATCTTTGTTCAAAAATGAAAATAAGTTAAAATTCGTCAAGACAATTTCTGTCTTCAGAAACATCAAGCGATTTCAAAGCGCTTGATCTTTTCATTTTCGCAGGTAGCGTACATGTTTTTTTTTTTTTTATAATGAGCACGCACTCAAGGGGTTTCATTCCCTTTTTATGCCAAACCACAGTGCGAGCGTTATGGAAAATGGGATAGACGGAGCGGGTTTAGGATGAAGTGTCGGTTAACATTGGTCTTGAATTCCTGCACATTGCAATAACTGGAGAAGACAGACATTCGCGTAGTACGGCTAAAGAACGATTCTCTGAACATGACCGTACGACCGAAGCTGAGCTCGAGGGTGAACTGAAGGGCATTCCTGGTGGCGCGGGTATAACGGTAGAATATCTTAAGGGGAGTAATGCAACTGGCTATTTTTCTAGAGCATATACCGTTGAAATAACGGTAGAAGAGAGTGGGGCATGAGACATTACGTCAATGTTCGAGTGACGTAAAAGTCAGAATGATGGTATGGCCAACAATCATCTCGAATGCCCTGCTCTGTATACTGTTTAAAAGACTTAAGTACGTCACTGGAGCACCAGCTCTCATCAACAATTCTCTGGGTGCGTGTGGAGAATTGACGCCGATTCCTAACCACAAAGTTGTGAAGCACTTTTTCATGACAAATTGATACTCTTGGAAGTTTTGTGAAGTATGGGAACGAATGTGAAAAGCTAAGGGTACTATCGTCAGCGGAACAATTGGATTAGAAGTTGCGATTAAATTTTACCCGAAATCAAAGGTCTACCCGAACTCTATTCGTCAAAATGGGTTACAACTTTTTTGAATGCCTTGGAGACGAGATATTTCTGGAAACTTCAAATCGATATTATTCACAAAATTCCTCTACTACCCCCACTCGTTACACTTGCAACAAAGAATCCTTTGAAATTCCCCTATATTTTTACTTGAATTTCCTACTCAAGTCGCCTGATTGATTCACCTTCAGGGCACACATAAAAAAGAGAAGTGTTTCCTTCTTCGATGCAATGATGTCGAAGTTAACTTCGTTTTCCCATTCTAAACCTACTTACATTGTCCTCCTAGCGCATGATATAAAAGCTATCAGTCGAACTAGATCCGTCAATCACCTTTTTTTTCTTTCACTGTTTGTTTTCTTCATTTTAAAAGAAATTTAATATCTTCTCAACACTCACACATGCATAAGCGAATGTCCATCGTTATTTGAGCGAATATTGTTGCAGTTTATTGGCCTCTATTTAATGGTATAGTTTGCACTGAGGACGAGGTGCTTCTGTCATAATTCTTTTGCTACATTTTGTATTGAGATTAAAAGGAAGCAAAGCAGCTGAAGTCTGGACTTCGTGATTTAAGGTCCTTCATTGTCTCTTTCTAATCTATTGTGTGATATTTTTTTTTTGTCGGAAGATCTATGGTTACCTTCAACTTCAAGGATATAACTCGAACTCCGTGTCTTTTGTTCGTTTCTTCTTTTTGTCGAAACTTGCAAACGAAAAAAAAATATAGAACAGAGAGAAGTTTGATTTCACCGGCATCCAATTTTTCATTTAGTTCAAAAAAAGGTTGCATGTTTGAAAGAATAAAAAAAAAAATGAAATAAAAGAGAAAATTGCTGCCCTCAAGATCACAGACAAGAAAAAAATCCAAGCGAGAAACGAATTTCATGGATACCTGAGTTTCGAGTGTTGTAGAAATCTTTTTTATATTTTTCTCCATTTTTTTTTTTTTTTTTGGCAAAGGCGAAACAGAGGATTAATAATAATTATTGTAATCCAGGTCTTACAATTTTTCATTTTTTCATTGCAAAAATGGAGAAAGGAAGTCTTTTGTTTGGTTAAAAAATTCATCGTTCGGTTTGTGGTCAATAACCCTTCTGCTAAAGGTAATTGGAGTAGGTAGCTTCTTTTTTGTTTTCTTCAATGGCGAAATTTGTAATATGGGCGTTTTGTTTTTTATATTTTTAACCAAGAAAATGTTAAACCCTTGACGAGCATCTTGAGGACTTCAAATGTATTTGCAAAAACAAAAGACAAATTCAAAATGCTTCCTAAATTTAATCAAACAATTTTTTTACTTGGCGTATTTAAGAGCACCCTGTAGATGAGTAATTCAAGCTTTTTCATTCCATAAATTATTCCCATCATATTATTAATACTTTAAGGTAATTTACTTCTCATATGAGACACTTAACATAAAAAAAAATAACATCTTGAGGTTAAGATTTCTGGGTATGAGGTCATTGGGGTTCAGAGAGGTACAATAATGTTATTCTTTAGATTCACAAAAAGAAAAAAAAATATCACAAAACACGTTTTGAGCAGATGTTTTGTAATAAGAAATAAGATTCATTTCATTTTTTTTATATTTTTTTTTTCTCAAATGTCAGCTACTGATTGGACAAATTGTTATATTGGGACAATAAACGCATTGAATGATGTGAAGTGAATGCCCCCGAAAATGTGGTCCTCGTTTCTTTTTTTTTTTTTTTAATATGAAAACAGGTTTGGTGTTTTGGTGGATTGAACAAGACACTTTGACAAGTAATTAGAATACTTCACGGCAATTAATTTTTTTAAAAGATTGAGTCTTAGGTTAGTTTAGGTGATAAGGGATAAGACCATTTAAATATACATATTATACTCCAATTTGGATTTTTAAAATTGATCCGTTTTTGAGATACAGAATTTTGAAAAAAAAGTTAAAAATATTTTTTACAAATCCAAAAAAAAATTTGAAATTTTTTTGAAAACAAAATATTATTTGAACAATATATACGTACTTTCGAAAAAAAACTTACGCTGATCGGGCTTTCAGTTTTCGAGAAAATCTAATAACAAAAAAACGGTTCTATGGGAGGTACCGTTTTGGAGCAATACAAA
>CAKKXW010001660.1:0-11685 GCA_920937365.1 Sphaerophoria rueppellii | reverse complement strand
TTTTCATTTTTATTTTTATTTTTATTTTTATTTTTATTTTTTATCTATATCTATACTTATATATAAAGCTGAAGAGTTTGAATTCGGTAATCTCAGGAACTACTGGTTCGAATAGTATAGTTCTTTCTGTGTTCGGATAGTCCATTAATCGAGGAAGGCTTTAAGCTATTTAACATTAAGCTGTGACCAATAAGAGCGAAGAATCTGTGGAAAATGTGGAAAAACGGCAAAAAATATAAATTACTTATCTTAATATATTATTGCCTATAAAATTGCCAAAGAGTCGTATCAACATAATATTTACTCTTATCCAAATAAATGTACTATTGCTTAAGAGTTTATTTCAATTAACAACTTAGAAGATATGTAATGCAATTTTAAAATACCTCGGCAACAAAATTCCCACACGCGTGATGCACAAGTCATAACGCTACTCTAGCCAGTGGATGAGGGAGAAGCGGACTAAGTCGCAAGCAACTGCTAGTACGTAGATAAAACAACATAAAATCGAATTTAAAAAAGGAATACGAAATTTATCTTGATCGTAAGTGAGTTGATTTATTGTAGGTTCGTCAATTCACCTCACAAACAGCTTTAAATTATTCATTTAATAAATTTTACACTATCGTAAAGGATAATTTGTATTCTCTGTGAAATGTAAGTTGAATCAAAAAAAAAAAATTAATAACCTATCTAAACGAGGTGTTTGAACAAATAAAATAGTACTATTATTATATTTGCTAGCTGAACGTGAACTTTGTAACGAAGCGTTACAATAAATATATTTTCTTCAACAAAATTCAGGTGCGGATCCACCACAAAACCCAAAAAGGTTTGAAAAGGACAAGCGTCCCATGGGAAAATTACCTACGGGGATCCGCCCCTGGAAAAAAAAGAAAAACAAAACAAAAAGAACCAATAACGAACAACACCGAAAACAAGAAAAGAGAAGAGAAAGCAACAACACGAAATTACCGAAGCGATATGCGACAGCTGACAACACATGATAATGACTTTGGTGTGATACGATTCACACTCAACGTCGACAGAAAAATATATAAGGGGAATTGAATTGTTTTCGTCGACTAAACTCGGTTTTTACTCCACTTCGGTAGAGTGAACGTTAGAGGAAGTTTTCTAACCAGCATCCTATATTAAATTTTTTTCCGGGAGGCACTATTTATTTAGAGCTGCTAACTTATATTTTGCCTTGGAGGCACTCAACAGAGCGGGGCTTCTCTTCGATCCGATATTTTGCTGACCGCAACCGTTTATTTTGTGTTTTTTCCCTTCTGGTAAGTATACAACCAGGAGCAGGAGTAACTGTTGCTCGATCATTTATCTAAAGCAACAGTAAGTAAGTAAGAGTAATTTTGACTAAACTCATTTTATTCGTTGACCCATACGGCTACACCGTCCGTGTGTTTTAAAGACAGAGGGCGAAAGCAATCGTTTGACAGTCGTATAATCTGATTCACTGAGGAGGAGTCCCGACTATCCAAACACCGAGCCTAGAGGCAAGAAACAACTCATCGTCGCTGTGGTATTATTATTAAGTATTGTAAGCTTTATTATTTGTAAAATATATTCGTATTAAACTCTCTTAGACTTAGAAATAAACAGCTGTTAAACGAAAAGTGAAGGTTGGTTTGGTTATTCCATTTTGTATATCCACCATCCAGAGGTGCGTCTTGATTTGTGCACCATACTAGCGTCGGAATATTGTGAAGTTATTTAAAATTGTATAACAGTCGATATTTTCCGATTGAACTGACAGCCGAAAAAATGTGTAAGAAATCGAGCGTAGATGTACGGTTTCTCACAGAAAAATAACAACGATAACATAACGGTCAACGATATTTAAAATACAAATGCATTGGCACAAAATTATAGTCCGTAACGAACAAGTTTAGTGTGATACTAGCTTAAAATGACGTTTCAGACATGACTCAAATGTCATTTTAAGCTAGTATCAAACTAAAATTGTTTATTAGCGGACTATAATTTTGCGCCATTGTCAACAGTCTTTATCTTCAACAAGCAGTTGCCCTCAACATCGTCCGCCTCCCCCTCATCCACCATCCAGAGGTGCGTCTTGATTTGTGCACCATACTAGCGTGGGAATATTGTGAAGTTATTTTAAAATTGTATAACAGTCGATTCTCGCTGAGTCGAAATTCTCCTAAGCTCGAAGCCTTCAGCTTTACGTTGTATAGCTTATATGGACTATTCACCACAAAAAGAATTTTTCAATTTGATTCAGCAGTTCCTTGGATCAGCGCGTTCTAACAAACAAAAAATTAATAATTTTTTGCCGTTTTATCCACATTTTCCATTGATTCTTTGCTCCTATTGATCGCTGCTTAATGTTATGTAGCCTAAAGCCTTCCTCCATTAATGGACTATCCAACACAAAAAGAATTTTACAATTCAAACCAGTTGTTCGAGTTGTAAGCTTTATGTATTAGTAATAGATTTAATTGCGTATTTATTTGGTATTCTCTTATCAAGAAGCTTTACTTACTTATCCAGCTCACAATCCATGAAGGATATCAGCCTGAGATATTGCAGCATTCCATCGTGAACGGTCCCTCGCATGCACTCTCCAGTTGCCGAAACCAAGCGCACTGGCATCCGCAGTCACTTGGTCCTTGTACCGTAGGTTCGGTCTTCCTTGTCGTCTCGAACCTGTTCTGTGTACCAGTTCCGGATTACCAAAAAAAAAACGCTATAAATTTTGAAGCAAGGTTATAGATGAAACCATTTTCAATCATAAGATATGAGATGGCAGGTTTTGCCAGATGATTTAGATCGAATTCCCCTTTTACTGTATCAAAATTCCCCATTTTCCCCATTTTGAAAATTAATTTTCCCCTCGAATTCCCGTCCAATATTAACTTGCAAAAGAAAACATTTTGTTTTGTTTTTTTCTTTATATTTGATAAAATATGTTTTTTTCATTTAAACAATAAAACAACAATAACAAAAACATAATTGAAACATTCCATTTTATAAAAATAAATAATTTAAAAAAAATACTGAAACAATCCACTTCATGAAGCTAGCCAAACCAAATTTAGAGATAATAGTTTAATTTGTGAAAACATCAAACAAAAACAATGTGGAAAAGAAAAACACATTTCCAGCCTTGTCTTGCGATGGATCTATAGTATGATAGATTGTATTATCTTTTTCTTACTGGATTTTTCACTGGGAGCGCCACCAGTCAAAATCAGCCGTAGGTATACTATAGAGATTACAAATACAATGATAAAACTGCATCTCATGTGATTATTTGTGTGAGTTCTGTTAATAGACTAATGAATCAAGGAATCTAGCAACTTTGGCATTACACCCTTATTTACAGGAAACAACTCAGGGCATTATCCACACCCCTCTTACTTCTATACCAAAGAAGCCAAAGGTTTCAAACTCACATTATTTGTTAAGCTAGTCAAGAAGAAGTACCTTAGTAAATTTAAGATATTTAGCATAAGTAGTTTCTAAGATACAATGTTCCAAAAATCACGAAAACCGTAGCTGACTGACTCACTGACTCCCTGACAGATAGAACATCAAAATTATGAAGGACTTCCCGTTGCCCTAGAAACTTGAAATTTGGCAGAGTAATATGAAGTACATATAAAGGCAAAAATCGAAAATTTGAAATTTTTCACTCAGGGGGCGTGGTAGCCACCTACTTTTACATTATTAGTAGAAATTATATGGATCAATTTGGAGTACAGTAGAATCATGAAATTTGGCATACAAGTACAACGTGCAATAGAACAAAAAAAATATGAAATTTATGATTTTCAACTGAGGGGGTGTGGTACCCACCCATTTAAAAATAAATTTTATAATATATATGGGGCACCTCTGATCATCGTACAATATTGTTATTTGGCAAACTAGCAATTCTGCCAGTCAATATAAAGAAATAAAATTAATTTTAAGATATTTCTGCTAAGGAGGAATGGTACCTGCAACCCGCCCATGGTTTATGAATTTATATAATAAATCAAAAAAAAAAATCTTTGCAAAAAGTAATGATATCACACCAAAAACATGTAAAAAAAGAGCCAAATTCTGTCTAACAAATCAGCCACAAAAAGTAATGAGATCTTAAAGAACGCCAAGTTCTAAGATACAGCAAGTACTCGTAGGTGCATTGCAAATGTTTTAAGTGGACTTACATCTAATCAACTATTAGTTTTGAAAGAAAATTGTAAACTTATGTAAATTAGTTAATTTTTCTTACTTGGTAGGTTTTCTATTAGTAACCTTATTTTAAAAAAGTTTGGAAAACTTGCTAAATAAAGCAGAATTGTAGCAGAATATGGATTCCTCTTTTCCCCTTTTACCAAATTTTGTGCTTGTATTCCCCACGAAAAGGGGAATTCCCCAGGAAATGGCATCACTGGCGTGGCACCCCTTGTAAATCAAGCGAATTCAAAAATTCAATAGTTGAATGTTCGTCAGGATCGATAACAGTGTCAATCGATTGAAACAATAAGCCACTTCCACTTCCACATAACAACATCTCACTGAGATCTCAATGTCACTGAGGCAAAATCATTTGGTGGGACGTAATTCTCAATTTTCATTGATATATACCCTACAAATTGTTGTTGCAATTGTCAGCCACGTCAAAATAGCTGAGTGAGAAATCGAATCCAAAATAATATCATCTCAGAATAAAATTTCAGTTCTCAGCTGAGATTTTGTTCCACCTAAAAAATCTCTGAGATCTTAGTGAGATGTTGTTAGGTGGAACTGGCCTAGTATCTCGTTGCCGGGAAAAGACTGTTGTATTTTGAAGTTAATAGCGTCAACATTGATATTTTTATACTTAAAAAAGCCTGTAGAAATTATTTGTATGGTAAAACAACGTTTACCTGGTCAGCTAGTAGGATAAAAAGTATTCTATAACCATCTTCTGGTATTTGATATTATAAAGTAGGTACCTAAATGTATGCATTGATCAAATTATATTTCTATCGTTTTGTTGAGAAATTGTGAGGAACAGGGATTGAAATGCATCTAAAATCACTTTTTTCATTCATTCGTTGTTCTTGGTCGTGCTTATTAAAGTCGAAAAGTTGAGAAGTTAAAACCTAACTGCTAACTCCCACAATTTCGTGAGGTCTTAGTTAACGAATGCTTAGCTCGGAGTCAACTCTTGGTTCAATTTTGCAAAGGAAAATCTCAATTTATTAAGAGCACTCGAACACAAGTAGGTAAAGTGTCACATAGCGATTTCTAGCAACCTTAAAAAACAAACAAAATTTAAATCAGGATTTCAGATGGAAGTTCAATTCTGGATTGCCAATCGAAAACCGCACGTGCGTCGTTAGACTACAGTCTTGTCATTAGTGCGTATTGTTATGCTTAAAACTATTGATTTAATTTCGGAAAATTGCATGCGGATAAGACTTCCAAAAGTTAATCTTTAAGTGTGTAGCACCTTAAAATTTAACAAGAATCTGGAATCCTTTCGATTGTTCTATGTATTTGTATTTCTGGAAATTATTTTGTCTAGGATTTTAGATATGGGGAGACTTTGACAAGTGTTTATTTCTAACGTATTTTTCGTGATTCCAACTTGTAACAGTAAAATATACCTAATCTACACAAAATTCCACATACAGCCTACAAAACAAAATTATCTTTGGACAGGATGTAGCGCTGTCTGTGATATTTTTACAGACTACTAGAGATAATAAAGTGCAAGATTATATTGTTTTCTTCCAACGCTGTGTTTATTCTTTGAAATACAATAATTTTATGTACACACATCATGTGGTTAAATTAAACGCTTATGAATTCTTAAATTTTAAACGAGAGCCTTAAGAAACGCCTATGGAGGTGTCTTCTTCTTAACATTGTTGAAGATACCCAAGTACTTGCCACGGGTCATTTCTTTGGCCTCTATCACGCCCAGTTGATACGCTTCGTCGTATAGCTTTTTGATCTCCATTATCAGACCATTTGTTGAGTTCACTCCAAGCTCTGAAAAACATAAATCGTTATAGCCAACTGTAAAAAGGTGATCGTTTGAATAAATATACCATGCATCGCAAGTATGTCTTCTTGTGAGAGTCCTTTAGACCAGGACGATGATGATGTATGGATTGGGGTATCACTCATGGCTATAAAGTCAGTAATTCCTGGAACTATTATGAAACTTGAAAATCTTACACACAAATTGTCGTTATCAAAGTTTTTAAACAAAAGGCCAACTAAATTAACTTTTCGAGTATCGAATTCGATTGACTTGACTTTATTCTTTGAAGTAGAATGTCATAACATAACAGAAAGGATGATAATAGACAAAGCTTGTTTCAGACAGAAACAGAAGAGAACTCACTTTTTTCAGGCCATAGATCCGGAGAAGCGCGATCTAATTTTTCCAAGGACATTAACGCCTCTTCGTCTGTATCTTCTTTTATGGAAACTCCTTTAGGAAACATAATATAATTGGTTTTATAAAAATTATTAATACATTTTATAGAAATACCATTTAATAATCTCCTCCGCGTTGTATTGCTTCTTTCTGTCATTTTGAGGTTTCTTTCTTGACATTTCTTCTTTCCTTTGTTTTCTTGTTTGCAGGGATGTAATTAATCCCTAAGGTTCCGCTTACATGGTAATTAAGACAGGACGCGCTCATCCGTTTTGGAGTCAAAAGAAGTTTTTTTTTTCATTTTATAAAATTTTGATGGAAGGAGAATAAAATAATAAGAAATAGTATAATTTACATATCAATGCAGAACGATGTAATTTTTAATCACTTTGTTCTTTTCATTTTGTACTCCGTATTTTTACACACATTCTAATAACATATCGGATACATCAGCCTGATTCAAAAGCATGGAGAAGAATTGTTATACAATTCACATTCCTCCCTGGTTTTCTTTTATAACGACTATCATTAGCCGAGTGACTAGCCAAAAACCAAATAATATATGGTACAACTCATAAATAGAAATTGAAAATAATAAGAACTTTTCTCGTCAGACTCACCCGTTTTAATCATCAGTACTGAATGCTTTCAATTTGATATCAATTCTACTACATTCACATCAGCTGAGTTTTCTTGCGATTTCTTCTCAGATTTTATACACATCTCATCTATTACAAGTCACAACTTCATAGACCGCTGATGAGAGAAAAAGCAAAACTTTCCACTCGTTCATAATTTGAGTTTTCGCAGGAACTTTCTTTTAAATTTTATACTTTTCGAAACCAAACAAATGGCAGCAAACAAAACAATGAAGATTGGAAAAATACCAAACGCTTCAAATATATCAACTTTGTTCTTTGATCTTGACAATACCTTGATACCCACAAGAAAAGGCGATTCCAAGGCCTGCAGAAAGGTAAGTTTTTCGATGTTTTTTTGTTTCCTTTGTTAAGTCATTTGCTACAATGTGGTATTTTATTGTTTTGTTCATTCGACTGAAATTTATCTTTTTGTAAAAGTAAAAAAAATTGTCGGAATCATAAGTACTCGAAAGAAATGCATTCAAGCATTTTCCTTTCACGCGTAATATAAAAAGTTGTATAACACGAAAAAAGTAATCCTCTGAAAGTCTGACAATTGAGAATTCTAGTCTGTTTTTTTTTCCTCTACCTACTACCTCCCTTGTGAAACGTGTACGTCTTCAATTGAAACCAAAAATTATCGCGGAAAAATAATTGTATTTACGCTGACGCTTATTAAAGAAAATAAAAATAAAATAACAGTCGCCATTCGCATAAGTTTAAAGGTTTTGTGAACAGATAAATGAACTTATGTATATGAATTCCCAGTGTCTATCAACTATATCCGTGAAACGTGAACAAAATTTCGATCACGCTTTTTTTTTTTGTTTTATGTCTGAAACTTTTGAACATTTGCCAACAAATAAAGCATTGGCAAAATGCTTTTATGATACACGACCGCCAATGTTATGTTCGCGTGTGCTTCGATACTTTGCAAAAATTATAAATGTTCCTTACGTCCGCCTCGGAATCAGTGGGAGAAAAACAAAATCATATCCAGAATTAGAACTTCCCACAGATAACTTGTCTGCTTAAACGTTTACCAGTCAGCTGGTGTAGTCTGTAGTGCATAACCTTAACATTGCAATGCTGATAGTTTAACAAAATGATACAAATATGTTAAAAAGTATTTCGAGGAATGGGAATGGTGAAATAGGCAGGTTAATTGATCTGAGTCATTTGTTGAAAATATTTTGCCAAAATAAGGGTTGTGTTATCGTCTGTAGTTGTGATATGTGTACCTGATTCACAATTTTGGTTATGTCATGTCCTCATGCTGTGATAAGAGTTGATCGATAGTTTATTCGTGCGCTCAATGGAATGCGATTTTTTCATTTGTTTTTCCAGGTCTTACATATCCATCCAACCATGTCCTGAAGAAACTGTATATTAAAAAGTGTCAAAACATCAACATGCAAATTAAATCCTGCCTGCCTGTGATAGATATTATCAAATAATTCTGTTGGTAATCCTTGAAAAAAGTGGAAGACAATTAACAGTATAATCAATCCTAACAACATTTTTAATGACTTTTTTGGTTCAGTTGGCGACCCAAGTATATCTAAACCTAGTGTTTGCTTGGCTCAATGTTGTGACCTTGGATTTGTGGAAGATACTTTTCAGGGAAATTTTTACTTCGACCCCATTACTGGCTCTGAGGTTAACAGTCTAATAAACTCTCTTAGAAAATCGCATACGTGTGGGGATGATGGAATTTCCAATTATATTTTAAAAATGATTGCCTATAATGTATCTGACATCCTAACTCATTTGTTCAACTCTAGTATTTGTTCTGGTGAATTCCCTGCGGTTTTAAAATGTGCTATTGTAGTTCCTGTTTATAAAAAAGGCTGTGAGAAGGAGGCTCATAATTATAGACCGATATATCTGCTGTCTTCAATTTCTAAAGCTTTCGAAAAGTTGAACTAAAATAAAATGCTTTGTTTTTTGAACCGTAGGAACTTGTTAAATGCGTCGCAATTCGGCTTTAGAGAAGGACTTTTTCTTGACTTTTGCTCATTCATTAACAAGGGCCTTGATGGCAAATTATATTGTGCCGGTTGATGTAAGCAAAGCGTTTGATACCGTTGATCACGAGGTTCTCCTTCATAAACTATATATGGTGGGCGAGGTTTTGTTTTCTATTGGTTTGAGTCCTACCTTAAGGATAGAACTCAAAGAGTGAAAATTGAGGACGAAATGAGTGACGTTAGAGTCTCGATCATCGGTGTTCCACAAGGGTCGGTTTTAGGTCCTATTTTGTTTCTTAGTTATATAAATTCTCTGGTGGAACTTGAACTTACAGCTAAAATAACAGCGTTTGCAGATGACTTTAGGGTTATCCTATAATTCAAAAAGTGCTCTTGATCTTGTAGCTGATCTGAACCATGATATTCATCTTTTGCGTATCTGGTTTTTTAAACACAAGCCTAACATTAGCATAATTTTTATTTCAGCTTAATAACTAGAGATTCTCTTGACTTGCAGATAGTTTTTCATTCTCAAAACTGTTAAAAATATAATATCACTATTCAGATTCAGATGCAGTCGATGAATTCGAATACCTCGGTGTCCTCTTTGATGCTGGTATGAGCTGGTCTAGTCATTTTTGCTGCTTTAAAGATATATTTACGCTTTTCACCTCGCAATCTATACCATCTCAGAAAACTCTGCTATAACGGTACTTTATAAACTACTTACTTTGGTATATTTCATCCCAAGCTTCCCTACGGCAATACATTACATTCGAAAATTCAACCTGTTCTCATACTACAAAAAAGTGCAGTTAGAAAGATTTGTGACCCTACGCGGTTAACATCCACTATTGAGCTATTTAGAACCTTAAACATCTTGCCTGTCAGACACCTTTACTATTTTAAGACCTCTAAGATTTTCTATATGAGAGGTGGATACTTAAAGAGCCCAATTTCTGATATGCTCAATACAAGAAGCTCTAGTGAATGTCTTTTGTCTGTGGCTAATTTCCGTACCACGCATTTAAGAAACTTCTACTCCATTGTGTCCTGTAAACTCTTTAATACGTTATTCCCTTGTATTCGCTGTATTCGTTCTTAACCACTATTTTTGAAAAAAGTAAAAATTTCCCTTTTTGATTGCGATCATAGACAAATCGAAGTTTTGTTAACCTACGACAACTAAAGTTCAATTTGTTTTTGTATTCTGTTTAAATTTCTATTATTAAATCTACATATTCCTTAAACATATCTCACCCCATACATTAATGTTCCATTAAGACTTTTATTTAATATTTGCTAGAGTGGCTTTTAGTACTATTTAAAATTGCAAATAAAAAATGCCAAATGCCACTATAATTTAATTCTATATTATTATGTATGTGTTCCTAATGTCTCTATTTTAAATTATGTAATAAGTGTAAGCATATAATCATAATATATATCCAATATCTGTTATGTCTAATATGCTGTTTCCACTGAACGATAATCGGAGATTAACTCAAATCTACTTGAAATCTCTTCTAAATCACTAGATATGTCATACAAAAGTTAATCTTTTTGATTCGAGATTTCAAATTAATCTACTTGATTTGAACTGTGCTGAACGGATTCACTTTCGCATTTCCAACGAAAAGGTAGAGAACCTTGGTATATGTATTTGTTGTAGTAGTTATACAAAGCGCTGAACAAAAAGAAAATAAAAAAAAATAATTGTAGGTAAACAATTTACAAATTTTTGTTGCCGTAAAAACTTTTGGTTACGCAAAACTTTTGTTCCATCTGTTCAGGAAAATGAATTTACAACCGAAAATGGGAAAACACATTTTTATAAGAAAAAAGACAAAACAAATGTGCAATTGAGCTTTTTTTATGTAAAAAAAAAATTCTTGGAGTAATTTCCGATCGATTGGTATATAATTTGCCTTCTTATTCAAAAGAAAACAACCCAAGAATTGATCCGTGACGTAAAAGTGGCAATATTTTTCCCTCTAAACGCATTTCTTTCACAAAGAAATTGAATTTATTTCTCGAAGGATTGATTTCTCTCGAATCTCTTTTTGTAGACGGATTTTACACATATACTACCATCTGAGTTTCTATTGTTGTGATAAGGTATGTTCAGCGACTCTCTTCTGCACACTTTGGAACAGTTTCGAACAGAAAAGTACAGCTTTTTGGTGTACATTGACACATTTGCTGTTCCAAACTGTTCTGATTTGGTGTTAATTGAGTCTATCTAGAACAGTTTGGAACAGTTTAGGACAGGATTTTCTGTTCCATCTTTTTAGGTAGAACACATTTTGTGTTCTAAAATGTTCCAAACTGTTCTGACATTTCTCATGAAGCTGTGCTGTACTGTGCTGTGCTGTTATCTTTTTATCTATTATGTCGTTTTCCATTGGTCGTCCAGAAGCATTCGGAAGAGTCCAGAAGTCTTCTGAAACCGTTCCATTGGACTGACTTTGACAGACGGAATGCTTCTGAGAAGAGCAGATCCCTTCTGTTTTGAAAACAGGAGCGTCCGAAGAATGACACATACACCATAACCCGTTCCATTGGAGGTAGAAGAAGAAACGTCAAAAAAAGACCAATGGAAAACGACATTAGCTAGTATCATGTACAAAACGATTTTACAGCTGACCAGACATTCAAAAAAGGGATT
>CAKKXW010001657.1:0-11032 GCA_920937365.1 Sphaerophoria rueppellii | reverse complement strand
ACTACTGTTAGTTTTTATTATGCGGGAGAATATTAGCAAAAAACTACTGTTTTATACTTGCGGTTTGTTCTGGTTGAAATTCCGTTATCCAGTTTTTGACCTCTAATCACTGGTTCTAGTTCCTCCTCCGTAAGGCTCACAACAGCAAAACTCGCAACAACAATTCAAGCAACTTCGTCTTCTCAGCAACAGCAGCAGCAACAACTTCAACCAATTCGAAACGATGATTTCTTAATTCAATTGAACTCCTTTGTAACGGAGCGACAAAGGCAAATAACTGTATTTATAAAGGCAGGATCAAAGTGTCCTGTCACGGTCGCCAAAATGTTTTGAGAAGTATTTTTCCCAAAATTTCCTTGGCTCGAATAAAAGCAACGACTATTTCTTAATTAAAAAATACCAAGGAAAACTACGAAAAATTAAAAACTCAAAAAACTTCAATTATAAAAATGCAATATTTATTCAAAGTTCGATGTCAAAGAGGCGTTGGTTCAATGAATACTAAAAATGATGCCACGATTTAAGCTTCTTGTTTTTTGCTTCGCCTTGAGGAAATATAAGAGAAAGCTTTTTTACAATTTTGCTCGTTTGCATATCAAATAACAGGAGATCAATTTTTTGAAACTACACTTTTCAATTTAACTTAACGTTAATTTTAATTTAATCTGTATATATAAAAATGTTATGTTGGTTTGTGTACGCTCGAAAAACTCAAAAAGTTCTGCACCGATTGAGCTGAAATTTTAACATGATATAAAATCCGTATCAAGGATTGTTTTTATTTATTTTTTGCATCAGTCACTAATCACAAACAGTGCCAATGTTAAAAAATAATGCTTTTCCCACTATAACAAAATTGAAACAAAATTGATCAATTTACAAATACTCAATTTCAATTTATGTAAATTGTCAAACATATTTTTTTTTATTTTGAGAATAAAGTCAAGTCAGCAAGAAAATATTTTGTTTAATAAAACGGTAAACTATTGGAGCAGTGTGTACTTTCTAGAAGACAGTAAATACTTTTTCCCTCATTAACCGCTCAACCCATTTTTGTCGCTTCTGTCTCAATTCTCACAAAGACGCCATTGATATCACGCGTTCTTCCCATTAAATCAATATCATCGGCGTACTCGAGAAGTTGGACAGAGTTTTGAAAGATAGTGCCTCTGATGTGGACGGTGGAGTTTTGCACTATCTTCTCAAGAACGATGTTAAAGAAATCGCACGACAGCGCATCGCCTTGTCTAAATCCTTTTTTGTCGTCGAAAAATTCCGTATAAGAGCAGCGTGAGTTATCCATCGTCATTTTGCACAAGCGAACGAGCTTGGCAGGGATGCCAAAACTGGACATGGCATTATACAGTTCTTCTCAATAGATGCTTGCATAGGCGGCCTTTACATCGATAAAATAATGGTATGTGTCGATTTGTTTTTTCCAGGACCTGCCGTAATGTTAATATTTGATCGATGGTGGACTTTCCTGGTCTAAAGCCAATGATATGGACCTATTAATTTGTTGACAAACGGCTTCAGGCGTTCACATGGCATTGCAGAAAAGATCTTTTAGGCGGTGCCTATATAATTGGTGCAATTTAGAGGGTCTCCTTTCTTCAGGATCAGGTAAACAGTCCTGAAGTTCCATTTATCGGGCATGATCTCTTCCGACCATATTCTGCAGATGAGTAAGTGCATGCTCCTTTCCAAGTCATCACCGGCTGCTTTGAAGAGTTCGGCAGTGATGCCGTCAGCTTCCACTCTTTTGGGTTCGATACATCATTACTTAAAATATTTCAATCCGATATCGTATGCCGTTAATGACATATGAGCAGGGTAGTATTGTAGCGGGGTAGCGGGGTGACAGGAAGCGGGAGTATGAAGAGGGTAACGGGGTAGCAGTTAGCGTGAAGGTAGGATAGCGAGTAAAGGGGAACCTGGGTAGCATAGTGGATAGGAACATTTCCAATCACAATCAATAAAGCTCAAGGTCAATCTATAGAATTGTGTGGTTTAGATTTAGATGCGGATTGCTTTTCACATGAACAACTGTATGTTGCGTGTTCCCGAGTCGGCAAAGCAGATAATCTCTATATCTACGCAGACAGCGGAAAAACAAAAATTATTGCATATCCTCGAGTATTGCAAAATTAAACTTAAATGAAATGTATTCTTTGTTTTGTTTTTTATTTCTCAACCATTCAATCACAATGTGCCGCTGCGAAGCGTGGCAGGGTACAGCTAGTTTAATATAATATTTAATTTATAATAAAAACAAAATGTTCTTGCCAAATGTTTGGACAAACACCTTATGCCGTAAATGTGAGGACCAAGATGAAAAAGAAACAGTCCTTTACTTTCTCACTGCCATTGTCCGGCCTTAAGTAGGAAAAGAGCGCTCCATTTCGGTAGAGAGTATTCCTAGAGGGTGATGCATGAGACACTACGCCGATGTTCAAGAGATATAAATGTCTCAACGATGGTATGATCACCAATCATCTTGAATGCTCTTTTTTGGATACTGTCCAGAAGACTTAAGTACGTCACTGGAACACCAGCCCAGACGTTTGAGTTATACTCAAGCTTTAAAGACGTGTGTACGTTTTGTGGATGATAGCCAGATCAGAAGTGAACAAAATTTCTTTCATCGTCTTAAGAAACCCAAACATCTTGCGGCATTTTTGGCGACATCGCATATGTGCTCGTTTCACAAGAAGTGGTCAGTGATGCACATACCGAGAATCTCGAGATGTTCGGTCTCCGTCTCATTGATGCAAATGACACGCATGGACAGTGGCAGATGAGGTTATCTCGCTTTAACGATACAAGACAGCATTAAACTCTAGACATTTTTGTAATCTCCATTGAACAATGCTGTTTAAGTCAGAGTTTAGTGAGCTTTTCATATTTTGGCGTTCCAGGTCCACAACCGAAGAGGAGGGATGTGCGTCTGGAAATTAATAAGAAAAGCTAAGGGTGCTAACGTCAGCGCAACAATTTATTGGATTCGAAGTTACAGACAAGAGATCATTAAGGAAAATAATGAAGAGGGCCGGAAACAAAACGGAGCCCTGGGGCACACCAGCATGCATATTTTGGGTTTCAGACTTGAATCCGTCCAATACAACTTGTATTAAACGGTTCGAAAGAAAGTTTCTAATCAAACGAAGGAGGAATTCATCAATACCGAAGGCAGGCAATTTCGATAAAAGAGCAAGATGCCAGACTTTATCAAATGCCTTTGAAATATCAAGTGCAACAATCTTACTTTCTCCAAAACGATGCAAGGATTTGTTACACTGCTCGGTGAGATAAACCATCAAATCACCAGTGGACCTGTTGCCGTACTGCCGGTCATTTAGAAATTTTCTGTCCTCGAGATATTTCTTGAGCTGATAGTTTATCAGCGTTTCCATGACCTAAGAAAGGGACGTAGATGTAACCGGACGATAATTGGAGGGAGAAGAAGATTCGCCTTTTTTTGGGATTGGCTGGACAAATGCTGTTTTCAAACTGCTCGAAACGAGCCCAGAAGAAAAGGATAGATGGAAAAGCTTACGCAAGAGTTTTGCCAGCGTGGAAGAACACCTTGTTGCGAGGCAAGAGGAGGGGAGCCTTGGGAAAATCTGACAAGTCAGATTTCGGAGAGGAATGAAACTAGGAATGGGATACTCGGGTTGGAAAAGGAAAGAATGCTAAGTTCCGGGGATGCGGCCTGGTTGCGGTACACGGCGTCAGCTCGTCGGACGGGGGGGGATCTTGCCCCCGAAACCTAACCTCACCTGCAAACAAATACATATATCAGACCTGAACACATAAGGAAAAAATGGGACTAGAAACTGACGGACGGACTACCTCTACGTCAGAGGCACTGCTGGTGTTAATGCAGTGAGGCCATTACCCACCCTACCATAGGAATCTTCGGCCATTTTTAGATTCCCCCAAGATGGCAGATGGTCGGCTTCAGCTTACCACATCCTCACCTGTCAAAAACTTCAACCACTTTGGGCACCCCTAGGAAAAATTCTGCTTTGTCGGAGCAACAACAAGAAAACAAAAACAAATTGAACTTTGAACCAATATAATTAACAAAAAAAAAGAAAGTTCACATAATTGATTATAAATCTTTCTATTACTTTAATTAATTAAAAAAAAGGATTAGAATTCCCCAAAAACAAGTGAATAAAAAAACTAAATTGATTTGACCAAAAGACAAAAAAAACTGACAAAAATTACACCATATCGCTTTCAAAAACAATCCTACCTCAAAGAGCTCGTTGAAGTAGGCATAAAGGTGTAAACTCCTATATACGAAAAAAAAAAAAAAAAAAAAACAATTAGGAAACCCTAACCTTACAAATAACTTAATAACAAAAAAAAAATAATAAATATCAAAAACAAAGTAAATTACTAATAATAAATAAAAAAAATAAATAATTAAATAAATAAATAAATAAATAAATCAATAAATAAGTAAATAACAAAATAAATAACATAATACTAAGAGACAAACACAAACACAAATCGTAGTAGTAGCTTTTAAGTTTATTTCGTAGAAATCAAACTAGAAACCTGAACGGTGACGGTTGATGATGGTTGTGGTGGGTAGAGTTGAACGCACCCACTCTAGTGCGTTCTTGAGTGCGGGGACTCTCTCGGATGGTTTTTTCTTTTTTCTTCAGTGAAGTTTGGGTAATCTCAAACTTGGCTACCACCAAAAAACATGTTTCTTGGCGGCCCACTTGTGGGTCCGCCTGCAGCTGTCAAATGAAATTTCCACACTTGTTTGTTTTTTTTTGCTATTTTCACTCGTTTTGTTGTCTTTTATTTTCATTTATTTATGGAATGTATATTTCAATGTTTATATGGTTTTGGTCTTGTTTTTTTTTACTGTTTATTTGTTTTTCGTTTTATTGTTTCTTAATTTTTTTTTAATTATTTAGTATTTAGTTTATTTAAAGAACTACCGGAAGATCGTGGACCGCACTCCCCAAAAATTTATTAACCCTTTTCTTTCTTGCCCATGCCGACCTATGTCAGATCAGACAACTCATCCCAATCTCCGATCAAAGAGCGTGATCTCTAATCTTTTGTGTCCCCATCGACTTCGACGTAGCGCCACCTATTAGCAAGCAGAGAAAGCTATTGTTTTGCATAGGTTTTTATTGAACAAAAATGAAGCAGAGTAAATTAAACGTCAATCTTGATAATACTAGTAATAGATAAACAAATCCTAACCCTTTGCAAGAATATTTGGGAAATAGTATCAAGAAGGCAGGCGATGGTGGCGCCATCTTCAGAATTTTGACCGAAACAGTTGTTTTTACCTAAGTTTGTATTGTATGTTCTCTGCTTGGTCGGCCTTCGTAACAACCTCTATAGAATAATAGCGGGCATGCCATCCGGACCAACGGCTTTATGTTTGTTGAGATCCTTTAGGACTCTCGCCGCAGCACGAGTTCGAAAGAAGATGTGTCCCATGGAATCATTGACGTGCTCAAGAACAGGCAGAGTCATGACACTCTCTGGCAACGAAGAGTTGGCGGTGAACTGCCTAGAAAAAGGTTAGCTTCCACGAGAGAGCTAAAAAATTGAGTGTCATTGTTAATGCGTAGTGAGTAGTGACCGAGAAATTTTTAAAAATGACCAAAAGTCTAACTTCCTTTGGGACACTGCAGTATTTTTAACTTCCCAGAGGAAGTTATTGTAATGGGTCCGATTTTGTGAATCTCCAATTTTTGCATATCTCCATGTTTCGAGGTCACTAGAATCCGAATCAAGCGTTTTTATGATGATGCCTGTGTGTATGTATGTGCGTATGTGCGGACGTGCGTTACGTTTTTTCAGCTCAATGATCTCGCGAACCACTCATCGTTTTGTCCCATTCGACGCGGCATTGTTAAGAGCTGATTAGGTTTTGAGCGAAATCGGCTTAACGGTTTTTTAGCGGCAATCAAAAATCTAAGACAACCCTAATATAATGAAAATTATGATAATTTCTGCAATAATTTCAACAATAATGCAAAAATTTTATAGTTAGTGTGAAAAAAAACAATATTGAGGAGTTTCAAAGACTACATTTGATTACTAGCTGACCCACCAAACGCTGCTTTGCCGTATAAATATAAATTTTCGGAAATACTAATCCGATTAGAAAAATTGCTTCAATAATAGAAAACTACAATATTCAGGAGCAATAGAGGCTGTATTTTACTGTGCAAAGTATTTGTAAATAAGTCCACGTAATGGTAAGATCAACTTTTGGCAGATGGCGCCACTGTTATTTAAAAAAAACTTAATGTTTTCCATAAAATCATCAGTTTTATGGAATTTGACTAATTTGACTTTGAACCAACTTGCGTGTACAACTCAACGGGATGCATCGGCTGAATATTTTGCAAAACAACTAACGTTTCTACGTATTTTTCTACTCTGGGAAGTTAGTCGTGTGTTCTGCATGGGTCAAACTCATATTTTTTGCCTTAATTTTTTGGTCATGTATAGAAATTTGGTCCGACGAATATGAGCATTAAACTTGTTCCGGTTTCCCTCAGCTGGGTTGGCTCTAAAATACCGGAACTTTACTTCCTTTTCGCTGATAACCTCCTCACAGCTTGAATCAAACCATGACTATTCTTTGGCCTTGGTGATTTTGACCCTATTCGGGACAAAAATGTTCATCCTATAATAATCATATCTGCGCTGGTGTCTACGTCAGTATCGAGTAAGCGTAGTGACCAGTTAAAGATACGGAAAAAGTTGTTGAGACCGTCCCAGTTTGCTTTCTCGTATTGTCATACGAGACACTGGACACGATAAATTTCCAGATATAATACTATGGTTTGACGTGCCTAGAGGAATCAATACATTGATAATTTATTTATAAAGGTCAGAGGTAAGAAACAAGTCAATAGTATTTTCCGCTTGGCCATTAATGTCCGATATTCGAGTGGGCTCGGTGACAAGCTGAGTTAGGTGGTTAAACTCAGCAAAGATCTCAGCACGCATTTCTTCGGGTAAAGTGGGGCCCGAATGGAGAAACCACGAAGAATTATGTACATTGAAATCGCCTGTAATAAAGATTTTAGTGTGAAACTAAAATACCCTTATTCCTCCCAAACTAAATGTCACTATGAGTTAATAGGCCGTAATGTAGGAGATACTACATTACTAGATACTACACATGTAAAGGATTGTACGAGTGGAACTTACATCCTTCCGAAACCATTCTTTAATCGTTTTAGGATCGCATGCACGTTTGACAGCCATTTCTAACTACCTACGCTACGATTGAGGTGCCAAAGCTTATATTGACTACTGTCAAGTAGTTACTGATATTTGTGAATGTGAACTGTTTACTTATTACTTATCAAGAAAAATCTAGAAACTTTCTCTTTGCTCCATTGGAAAATGAGCGCAAAGTAGGCGAATGTGCCCTCGATTCCGCAAGGTACTTATTCTCAAATTCAACAACTTACATACATAGGACTTTCTGCCTTAACTCAGTTAGAACACCATTTTGCTTAAATGTCGAAGCGAAAGAAACCAGTCTATTCGTCATACCCCAATTATTAACATTGAAATTGCTTTTAAAAACCATATGTCTCTTAGTCTTTTTAATCTGCTCAAATTGATTGGCTTCTTGGAAAAGAGTGTCACATTTCCAACTTCATCAAAACATTGTCAATTTGTTGTTCTCTACTTTTGTCCAAAACCGCCAACAACCACAAACGCGACGCCAATCCACATGACAGACCAATTAGCACATATTATTTGCCGCATCGCAATACTTCCCGGATGTTACAAAAAACAACCCAAAAATTAATTCATTCTAATTTTGGAAATCATGCAAGAAATTCAAAAGCTTAAGTCTGTCTGTCGGTCATGGGAGATTGGGCATTTCCAAAGAATTTGACACCACATTTGCATTTTTTTGTTGGTATCCATTCGGCTAGTGCTATTTTCCAAAGAATCCAAAAGAAACAAAAATATAACAAAAGACAGCCCACTTAAGTGCAATTAAATGCCACAATTAATTAATAAATCTTTGTTTAATTATTAATAATAACTTTTGGCCGAGTTGAAGCTGTCGGTCGTTAAAAAAAAAAAACAGACTTTTAACAGAAATCCAAAAATAAGACGTTCCATCTCCCTGCCATGTTTGTGTTTGCACAACACTCTGCAGCGCTGATGCGAGCCGATGGAAGGCGCTGCACTGTCGTACTAGTATGGTGTCACTGTCAGGCTGTCAAAATAAAGTGTCAAAAGTGTTTTAAGTTGGCAGCATAGAGCGGTCTCGGCACTGATCAAAAAGAAGTGCGACTTGCATGACAATTTAATGATGATGATTATTTTCGTTTGCATTTGAGTAAAACGGTCCTCACTCGGCCTATGGCAAAGTATTTAATCAAAGCCTCCGAATCTTGATTGAGTGTAACAAGCAATTTGCAAAGACGGTTCGGCTATATGAGAATCAGTGTTTTGTTGGTTTTGTGTGGCATTGTGACGCTTGTAAAAGGGGGCGACGAGTTATAGACAAACGCATAAAAGAAATTATCAACAGACACTGTGTAAGCATAAGTCCGCAATGTGACAATTTAATACTTCGCTAATTGCGTATAAATCCTTTGACTTAATTTTTGTAATTAGGTTGATGCCCATGCTAATTTGTATAGAAGGGGGATTTTTGTTCGAATGATGACGGCAGTGGCATGAAGGTTTGCTTTTTCAGTTGTTTTATCGCGCAGCATACCTACTCTGATTTAAGTGAATTGCTTTAAGTGGGACTGCTCTTTTGTCAAGTTGGCACCATGATTTCAAGTTTTCAAAAACCTTGGGTCAGTAGTAGCACTCGACAAAAAGAAGAAGATACACAATGGCACCCTGCATAGAAAGGAATAGGGGTCCAAGAACAGAACCCTGAGGTACTCCATTAACATTTGGAAGAAAGTCAGACCGTCGACTTTGACAGACTGTTTTCTGTTAATCAAGTAAGAAAATAATTAGTTGGCGCCCTGGATGAAAATGTAGGTAGTAATTGCATCGATAACCTTTGAGAAATTGAGCAAAACTAAGAACGACAGAAACCTCATTGTTTTGAAATGCTTGTCTTAGGTCATCGATTTACATGGATTTGGATCTTTGGAGCACACCGAGAAGAAGGAATCAACTTCCTTATGAACGTTGTTTGTCGCCTACAAACATCTTTTCGACCGCAAATTTTCCTAATCGAAAATTTTTGGGGTGAAATGTTAAAAAATATTTTCAAAAACTGCCATAAAACCACATTATTATTTTCTTGTAAAACATAATCAGCATAAAAATTTCATCAAACATTCCCATAAGGCCATATAACCCATCAACTACAGTGCATCGCCTCTCAAAGTTGTCAAACACAATTTAACGATCCATCAAGCCATCAAACTAACAAAGCATTTTAAATGATCTTCACACCCACAGTCGGGGCCTTGCAAAATCATTACATCGATCCCACTGATCCGTTCTGATCTCGTGGACTCATTCAATCTCATTCACCTTCAACCTTGTTAAAATCTTTTCAATTATAAATCAATGAGCGGTGAGCGGCGGAGATACATGATGTTGAACTCCCAATCAGTTAAAGTTCGACAGTTGATTTTGGAATACCTCACTCACAGTCGATGGATTCTGGGTGACTTGACAGCTCGATGAGGTTGACCGCAAGTCCATTTCACTGCAAATAGGAATATCCTCACTGCGGCTATACAAAAGGCGATAAAATTCGACTTTCATCCTTTGACTGGCATTTTATTTTGTCAGACATCAAGCGGGGCTAACAGCTAAGTTCCTTCAGCCGCTCGTATCGCCAGAACACAGGTCAGGCCAAGACTTGCCTTAATAAGTTGCGGTCAATTAACAGCCTGGCAATAATAATAATTTGCTAAATTCAGCCTTCGTCACCGCAGAATATTTGTGTGACGCGTCAACGTCATCGTCATCTCGTCGTTACAGTCTGACGATTCGAGTTGCATTATTCCAGCATGCCTTGACTGATCTTAGCTTCAGATATTTTCAACTCGCCGAACTATAAGTATTCTTTGTTGTTGTTGCGACAAGCATGGAGATCGAACTTTCGGATTAGCAACAAAGTGTGTTGTCGTCGTCGTAAATGGCATGAATTATGTGTTTTGCGGTTTTGCCAGCAAAACTATTGCTAAATGTTTCGGTGAACGATATTTTGCGGCCGGAATTGTATAATGACAAAAAATGTGGGGTCTAGAGTGGTTTTATAAAGTCGACTCCATTCCATTTCGATTGGAAATTGCATGCAGGCGCGAAGAATAGAACCGAAAGATATTTAGATAAATTGCAAGTGGAGAATAAAAGAAAATAAATCGTCGAAGCGTGCGGATCATGATGGTGATTTGCAGCATGACAATATTGACAGTCAGACAGTGGTAATGGCTCAGGTGCAACATTGTTGCACAAAAACAGCTTTTCAAAAACAATTTTTGCTCGTATTTAATTTGATGGAAGTAATATATTAATTATTGTATTTTTACACTTAGAGAAAATGTGTTGACAGTTTAAGGATCTATGAGCTCACTTTGTCTCGTTCAAGGATATAATAGAAATTTTGCAGTAGAAATATATAATATACCTATTGTTTGGGATTGTATACGTTCTTTCCCAACATATAACAGCGGAGAAAGCGTTGGCGTCTTCAAGTGATGTTGAAAAACTTATAGTGAACCTTTACACAGTCGGGGTGGGCTCATATCCGGTTACATCTAAAAGCACTTCTAGTCCCTTGTAGCAGAATAGTTAAAACAGTTGCAGACCACAGGTGTAGTGATTTCCAGGCTCCAAGCGGGGGTCCTGGCAGTGATGACAGCTTCTTCACAGGTATTAATTCAATTCAATTCAATTCAATTTCAATTCAATTCTTTATTATAATTTAAGAAAATGTAGTTACATAGCAATAATATTTAATTTAAGAAGTACAGCATGGCTATAAGCCGTCTGCCGGATGTTATCTTGATTTATATTTTTAAAA
>CAKKXW010001654.1:0-11722 GCA_920937365.1 Sphaerophoria rueppellii | reverse complement strand
TTTGTTTTCACTTTTTTTTCCATTGAAAATGAGAATTCTTAAAATTTTTGTCTGTTGAGTTTGTTAGTTTATTTTTGGCTTAATGTCAAGGTCTATTCAGGGTCGTTAAAAAGAGTTTTTTTTATTTTTTTTAAGAGACTGAAAAGTTTAAAATATCAGTTAATATGCTGATGAGAGGGGAATTTGCAAAGGTCGCGAATTGTTGGTTGTCTTAGACAAAAACAAATGCACGTTTTTTGAGTCAACATCTTTTGTTACTCACTTTAAATGGGCTCAATGACAGAGATAGTTCACAGTTGATGTTTTTAAACATTCATTTCGGTGACTTACCTTGAAAAAGACATTAAATTAAAACAGAAAATGAACTACTTCAAGAAAGATGAGTTCGAAATGGTTGCAAGTGTTTGCAATTTCATCGAAACTCAGGAAATAGAGACAACAAATGATTATTTGTTTAAAATATGCAAATTCCGATAAGCAATTGAGCTAATCGTACCTCCTGCTTAGGTCGTACCAACCGCAACAAATTTTCCGAAATGAGCTCAAACCACAGACGTATTGCTGAGTAATTCGGTCGATCGATGTAAAATAAATTTCCAACATAATAGTTTGGTACTCGGGGTTTATTGTTTTCACATGTTGCAGTTGCAAAAGTATGAAACGGAAAATTTCGCAACAAAAGCAAATTCGAGACTTCTTTGCTACTTCAGTTCGGCATCAGACGACGCATAAATTAATTCATACCGTTACATGCATCAGACCAACATTTAAAAGTACCTAGAAAAAATAGGAGGAGGAGAAACAACACATATTAACATTAAGACAATCGAGCACGAACAAATAACTAATGGTCGAGCCAAAATGCAAAAAATCTTCACTGTAGGTGGCATATTATGGGTTTGGTGGTGAGGTTGGATTTGGACGGATGTGCATTCGATTTTCTTGTTTTTTTTTTTTTCCGGAAATTCCATTTTGCAACGAAAGAAAAAACGTGCAAATTACCCGAAAACACAAAAATATACGATTATTTGGAAAACGTGCGTTCGAAACCAAAGTACTCAATGCTAAGAAATATTTCCAGACTAGCACAGTTCGTTTGTGTAGAGGAAGGAGTGGCAGAGGAGTGTTTGACAGTTATAGCTTCCTTGGAAATTTTAAAATGAAAATCCCTCGTCATAGACTAAGGGCCGTGGTTATACAATTTGGAAAAGAAAGTTGTTTCCAAACAAAATTACAACAACAACAAAAATCTCAATTCAATGCAATTCAATTTTTCCAAAGAACTTGGACAAGCACAGAAAGATGAAATATATTGAACTCAATGTTTTTTTTATATTTCAAAATTAATCACATCACAATAACATTAATTTTGTTCAATTCAATGATATTCAATTTTTTTCAATTCAGTTCAATTCTCAAAAGAATAGAATTTTTTCTTCTTTATTTTTGATAATTTGATAAAAAGATTTTAATTTGAAATAGAATTCAATTTTGCTTTAGGTATTTCAATTCCATTCAATTGAGATACACTATTTGTATCGTATTTTTTTGGTAAGCAATTGTCTTCAATCATTTACAATTTGGTTAAGTTTGGGTTAGGTAAAATTTTGATAAACTTATTTGTAGGTTCCTTAAGTCTCCAAAGCAACTGCGGCAGGAAAAAAAACAATCCAATTCAATTCAATTTTTCCAAAGCAATTGAACAAGAACAGAAAAATGATATGTATTGAACTCAATGTGTTTTTATTTTTATTTAATTTTTCAAAATTAATCACATCACTATGACATTATTATTTTTTTCAATTCAATGATATTCAATTTTTTTCAATTCAGTTCAATTCAATTTTTTTGTTTTTTCTTTTTTATTTTTGATAATTTCATAAGAAGATTTTCATTTGAAATTAAATTCAGTTATACTTTAGGTATTTCAATTCCATTCAATTGAGATACGCAATCTGTATTGTATTTTTTTAAGAAAGCAACTGTCTTCAATCATTTTCAATTTTGTGCAGTTCAGGTTAGGTAAAATTTTTATAAACTTCTTTGTAGGTACTTTAAGACTCCAAAGCAACTGCGGCAGGAAAAAAAAACAATCCAATTCAATTCAATTTTTCCAAAGCAATTGAACAAGAACAGAAAAATGAAATGTATTGAACTCAATGTGTTTTTATTTTTATTTAATTTTTCAAAATTAATCACATCACAATGACATTATTTTTTTAGAATTCAATGATATTCAATTTTTTTTCAATTCATTTCAATTCAATTTTTTTGTTTGTTCTTTTTTATTTTTGATAATTTCATAAGATGATTTTCATTTGAAATTAAATTCAGTTTTACTTTAGGTATTTCAATTCCATTCAATTGAGATACGCAATCTGTATTGTATTTTTTTTAAGAAAGCAACTGTCTTCAATCATTTTCAATTTTGTTCAGTTCAGGTAAGGTAAAATTTTTATAAACTTCTTTGTAGGTACTTTAAGTCTCCAAAGCAACTGCGGCAGGAAAATAAAACAATTCAATTCAATTCAATTTTTCCAAAGCAATTGGATAAGTACAAAAAAATGAATCATCTTCCACTCAATGTATTTTAATTTTTATTTTATTTTTCAAAATTAATCATACCGCATAAAAAGCCCATTATACGCAAACATTGAATTGTTTTTTTTTTTGTTTTTGTTTCTGTGTCTTGCAGCCCCCCATTTCGATAACATTGTAATCGATTTTTATTGCAGTTCGTAATCTACCCCATTGAGACTGCACCCAATAAAACGAATGGATCTCATTCTATAGCTGGGGTTTTGCCCTTATCTCTCACTGGCACGCAATTCCCCTGATGCAGCTCAGCTAGAAGCAGTGAACGCTTTAAAAAGCAAAGCACTTGAGAACGGATGATATTGTTGCCTGCCTGGACGTTTTTTTTCTTTTTCATTTTTGTATCCGTTATAAAAACTTTATACTTTTTTGCTAAATAATGGACGGTTTTCTTTTTTTTTTTTGTGTAAAAATATAAAAATTCACCACCAATGTGTTTTTTCCAGAGAACAAAGAAAATGCACCCCCTGCTCCCCGGACTTGTGGGTTAGAGAAATGTTCGCTCAACTATAATACCAGACACGCTATACACAAAACTGTACACTAAACAATCGGGGCATCGCTCTCCAAGTTGTTTGGTTTGGTTGGGGGCTGGTGGTGTGTTAAGCAGACACATTTACTTGAACATGAATCGATAGAAAATGTGCATAATGTTCAAACACACGCACAGGAAGAGACTTTAAAAGACAGGAAAGGAGGTGTTATGGGTTGTATGTCGGTATGGGATTATTATACATGGTAAGGTTATGGTTTCGAAGTTGGATTATTTTGTAGGATAATGAGGACGATGATGATAAGACAGAGCATTGAACAGAATTGATGGGGTCAACGAATTTGAGTGAAAGAAAATGGCTTTGAGGGATTTTAACAAAATTAAGTTGTTCACTAATCTTGAAAAATGTCTGCTACGTAGTGGGAGTAAAGTATTCAATTCAGGGCAATGTTATTATACTTAATTCAATTGCTTTCAATTCAAAGAATTTTTAATCACTATTTCAAGATAATTCAAATATTTTTTAAGTTCATAATTTTCAAATTGAATTGTTTGTTTTGTAGTTTTTTTTTTTATATTACAACTTTCTTTCAATTCAATGTTATTCAATCATTTTAAATTCTGTTCAATTTTGTTCTTTAATTTTTCTCTTTTGTAAATAAAATTTTCATTTGATATTAAATTCATTATACTTAAGGTGTTTCAAATCCAGTAAAGTGATTATTATGTGTATAGTTGATTTTTGTTTTATCAAGCAATTGTATTCAATAATTTCCATTTTTTTCAGTTGAGTTTAGGTCAAATTTACAAATTTTTTTTTTTGTTTTTGTGAATATAATTCGTATTATTTTTGCACTTCAATTTCATTCAAATTTAATTTTAACTACATATTTAACTTCAATTCAATTCCTATTTTCGAATTTCTGATCAATAGATGCTTAGACTTTCATTCAAAATAAAATTCAATTTGTCTTTATGTATCTGTTTCAATTTCCTTCAATGGAATACACCATATGTATTGGGTTTTTTTTTAGTAAGCCATTGTATTCAATCATTTTCAATTTGGTTTGGTTGGTGCAGTTAAGATCAAATTTTAATAAATTTCCTTATTTTTGTAATTTGATGAAATCGAATTCATTTTATTTTTTAGGTTCAATTTTGTTCAAATTGTTTGCTTGTATTGTTTGCCCGACCCGGAAAGAGGGAGATTCTCTAAACTGGGCCAACTACAGAGGAATCAGTCTACTTAACATCACCTTCATGATCCTCTCTGCCGTAATCTGTGAACGTCAACAATCTGATTGGTCCTTATCAATGTGGCTTCAGGTCAGGAAAGTCAACCATCGGCCAAATTTTCACATTGTGGCAGATCCTGTAAAAGACCTATGAACTCCAAATCGTTACCCCAACCTTTTCATTGATTTTAAGGCCGCGTATGACAACATCTACGGAGACGAACTGTACAAAGCTATGTCTAGTTTTGGCATCCCTGCCAAGCGCATTCGCTTGTCCAAAATGACGATGGAGAAGCCCCACTGTGTCATCAAGGTAGGCAACGAGCTTACGGAATCTTTCGATGTCAAAAAAGGATTCAGACAAGGCGATGCACTTTCGTGCGATTCCTTTAACATCGTTCTAGAGAAGATAGTGCAGAACTCAAACGTCAACACCAGAGGCACTATCTTCCAAAACTGTGTTCAACTTCTCGCGTACGCCGATGATATTGATATAATGGGAAGAACAGAGCGTGATGTCAAGCGCCTTTGTGAGAATTAAGACAGGAGCGGAAAACTTGGGTTTAGCGGTAAATGAGGGAAAAACGAAGTATACGCTGTCTTCAAGGAAGGACACCCAACACCGACAGCTCGGGCAGAACGTCACAATAGACACATATAACTTCGAGGTTGTAGGGGAGTTTGTCAACCTAGGCTCCGCTATAAACATGGGCAATAACACCAGCGCCGAGATCAGACGAAGAACAACTCTAGCTAATCGCCGTTCCTTTGGGCTAAGAAAGCAATTGAGTGGAAAAGCACTCTCTCGAGTAACTAGGGTACACCCTCATCATCCCAGTCCTGTTGTATTGTGCAGAAGCATGGACCTCGAAAAAACCGGATGAAAGTGGCTTAGGCTGTTTCGAGAGGAAACATAATCTTCGGGTCATCTTTGGCCCCCTATGCATTGAAGAGGAATGTAGAAGAAGATATAACAGCGAACTTTACGGGTTGTACAGGAGACGTAGGAGGAGAGGAAGACCGCGACTCAGGTGGAAGAGGACCTTAATCAACTTGGATGCAAAACTGGAGACAGCTAGCTAGGGACCGAGCTGGTCGGCGGAGACTGTTGATTGAGGCCCAAGTCCACAACGGACTGTAGCGCCACCTTAAAACAAAAAAACAGGAAAATTTGTTCAAATTTAAGTTCAACATTTTAACATCAATTCAATTCGAATTTTCGAATTTGTAATCATTAGATGCTTGAATTTTCATTTAAAATGAAATTCAAACTATTTTACCAATTTCAATTCCATTCAATTAAGATACACTATTTGTTTTGTATATTTTTTGCAAAGCAATTTTATTCAATAATTTTCAATTTGGTTTAATTCCGTTAAGAACAAGTTTTTATAAATGTCTTTACTCGTGTAATTCCTTGGAATCGAATTCATGTTAATTTTTTAGTTCAATTTCGTATTTTCTAGTTAAGCAATTATATTCAATCAGTTTCAATTTAGTTTCATTCAGCTCAGATCAAATTAACATAAGTTTCTTTATTTCTGTAATTTCATGGAATTAAGTCGTGTTATTTTTGTAGTTCAATTTTGTTCAAATTAAATTCAACTATTCAACTTCAATTCAACTTGAATTTAATAAAACAAACTTGGTTTGAATTTTATTCAGTATAGTTCAAATGCATTCAATAAAAATAGAATCATTTGATTTTATAGGTTGGTAGATACACTCAGCATTTTTATCTAATTTTTGTTAAAAATAAAAAAAGCGTGCACATCTCCCATTCCCAACCCTAAAGAGCCTAAAGAGCCTAAAGAGCATTCTGATGGGTAATCAACATTGCGTGTAGACTGAAAACAATCAAACCATTTTGTATTGTCATCGTCTCGAATCATCTTCGCAATTAGGTACCGTATCTACCTAGCCTACGCCAATTTTCATTTTTCTTTATTTTTTTTCATCTTCCGTTCTTCTTTATAATAATTCTCTTTTTCTGTCATGTGTGTAGTTCTTGTGTTCACAAACTGTGTAGAAATGAGTAAGTGTGAGTCTCTATAGTGAACCAAATACTCTGTGCTGATGACCTCACCTCGGCTCTTGTTTACATTTTTTTTTCCAATTTTTTCAAAGACACGAACAAAAGCAAGAACAACCAAAAAGGTGGATATTTGGTTCTTCTTTAATTTTTTGGTTATCAATAATAATTTTTGTGTGCACATTCTTGGGGTTATTATTCTCGTACCACGACTTTCATTAGCACAAACGACTGAATGTTAAAAACCACAAAATGCCTATTAGCACGTTAACTTTTTTTCATTTTTCATTTTTTTTTTTTCGCAAAAAAAATCATTAGCCGAAATAAATACATAAAATATTTCATGATGACGGCTATGACTTCGTATGTGATTTAGTATTTCGGTCTAACACAATCTAAGCAAACAATATTTTCGTTTCGAATTTTCAAATATTGTGTTTCGAAACGTTAAATGGGACAACTTGTGTGGCTTGTGTTTGTTCTATAATGTGTGCCGTTGCCGTGCGGTGCGTAGCCTAAACCAAATCCAATATTATGTTTCAACTAACCAAACATCAATCGATTCATTCATGCGTCAATTCATTAATCTATTAGTTCCAAGGCCGTAGTAGGTTGTATTTTCTGTTTTCACTGAGTGTTCGTTCGAAGCACGAAAAGGTTGACATAACTGTGTTCAAATTCACTCCAAAAAAATTGTCCATGCCTCCGGCCCTGGCAACAAAATCTCCAAATAGAGAACTACCGGTCTTTTGTGAGTGAATTTGAATAGACAGTAGTTGTCTAAAAAGCTAGACTGTGAATGTTTACATAATAAAATTAATTTTCGGTCGACCGTTGATGTTGACGTTCTGTAGAGTATTTCAGAATAAATATGTCTTTTCTAGCTCTGAACAGGAAACTTTACACAACGGCTATAGAGGTATTGGTTCACAATAGTGATGTGTTGTTCGAGAGCTTTTTTTTTGGAAATAGTTTAAAGCGATTTGTTTTGTTTAAACAAAATTTGTAAATAAAAGTTGATACTTTTGTGGACAACTTTTAACTGGTTTTTTAGTTAGCCAAAAAACAAACATCTGCGTCTGAACTCAGAAGACAGAAAAAAATAAATTGATTGACTTTTTATAATTCAAGACTTCTTAATGTCGCTTAAGCGGGCACTGAGAACCACACCCTCAGCAGCGTAAGACACTCTCCTCATCTGACACGCCTCGACATCTTCAGCAAACAAGTGGCAGCGAGTACAGCTATAAGACTCAACGCCTCATCTCAATGGATCAACAATAATGTGGGACATTCCATCATTTTCTATACCAAAGTACATAGACTACACCATTTAAAAACCCCAATATGGGAAAAACGTCCAGGGTTCCATTCCATCCAGAGATGAATGGGAAGACAAAAAACTCCTCCCGCCCAAAAAGCTAAATGCTAAATCTAAGCCTCTCATTCCGCCTCCCTCATCATTGTAGCGTCTTCCGAGCGGAAATTTTAGCGTTCAAAAAGGTTCTCTCCTGGCTAAGAGGAAACGTGATATCAACTACTTATATCCGCATCTTCTCTGAGAGTCAGGCTGCTATTAAATCTTCGACGGTGTCTCAACCAACTGTCAAATGGCCAAAGCAATATAATATTCACCTCTGCTGGGTACCGGGCCACAGAGACATCACGGGAAATCGTAGAGCCGACGAATTCGCTAAAAATGGAACCGTCATACCTATCTCATCTGAAAGGAAAAAGATAGGTATACCGAGAGCTACATGCAAACTTTTGCTAAAAGAAACAGCCTTCACGATAACAAGGTCTAGATGGTACAATTTACCTACGTGCACAGCCACAAAGCTCATATGGCCGTCACTTGACCTAAAGTGCTCTAAGGACTTATTATCTCAAAGCAGATTTCATATTAGCTCCCTAATAGTTTTCCTTACGGGACACTGTCATATAGGCAGGCACGCAATACGACTTGGTGTAGCCTCAAATGACTTCTGCAGGAACTGTATGGACGAGGAAGAAGAGGCACATGCCCTGCTATTTCACTAAGACGCAAACTTCATCTGGGAGAATACTTTTATGATAATCCCAGTGAACTAGCTAATAAGGATATCAATATCTTCTTCGCTTTATAAAAAGCTAAAAATGGTTCGACTAGTAAGAAGTTATTCTCTAGATTTAAGTGGTATCACAATGGGCCGTTTCTTTTGGCCTAAATGTGCGGATTCTGTATCCGCAGCCACTTTAACCTTACCTTACCTAATGTCTTGAATATTTGACAAAAATATTGATGTTACCAAATTGTTAGAAACGAGTGGAATTGGAACAGTTGTTGAGTCATTTAAATCACCTCTAGAAAATGGTGTCCGTAGGTCAGTGGTTAGGTGAGTTGGCTGCTAAGCAGAACGTCGTGGGTTCGACTCCTACTTGTGCCCATAGTTTTTATTTCATCTTTCACGGGCACTGCCTCTTGCGAAGAACTGACAATACTTCCAAGAGTATCATCTTTCATGAAAAAGTGCTTCTCAACTTTGCCGTTCGGAATCGGCGTTAAATTGTAGGTCCCTCAATTCTTCACACGCACCCTGAGCATTGTTGAAGTGAGTAAACCACTTAGGCCTTGGCTCTTCAAGAGCTGTGGCGCCACTCTATTTATTTTTTTTTTTATATAGAAAATGGCGTTCGTAGTTCGTGAATGCGACTTTTGTAAATCGTTAGAAATGTTGAAATAATGTATAAAAAGCAACAAACAGGCGGAAACCGGACAGACCCACAAACAACTTGCCCAAAAGCATTATTTTTAGAGCTCAGCGTATACTTCTCTTTCTAAGCTTAGGACATAAACGTTATCCTCTTCACAAGGCAGATTAAAATAAAGCTCCTAAATCTAACGTGTCTACCTTCAAAGTAATAAAAAAAAACCATTTGCCAATCTTGGCCGATCTATAATTAAACACAATTCATAATTTTTGGTTGGAAACCCCTTGAGCCATGATGCTAAATGCTCTGAAGCATAACCTAATCTTTTACTCCCTCATTTTTATGTGTTTTTTTTTTTGTTTGCATGTTTCCTTTCTACTCTTTATGCACCACACCGAGTGTCTGCCTGGTTGGGTTTGCTTGCCTGGGCCTGCCTGCCAGCCTATGTCCATAAGCACAATCGAAAAATTCTTGGAAATTTTTAAGTGTTCTTCATGGTTTTCTTTTTTTTCTGGGTTTCTGATTTTTCTTGCGGTTATTCTTTTGTTATTACTTTATATCAATCTCGATTTGTTGTTCCCCTATATTCGTTACCAAGAATACAAGAATACATCCTGTTTATAGGGTAAATTTGACAATGTTTGTCAACGTTTAATATGCCTCAATGTTTTTATAGTTTTTTCGTTTTTCGTGATTAGAACGTGTTTCAAATTTATTTTTTTCTTGTTTTTAACCAGTAAAAGGATTATAGAAATTGTTGTTTGCTTCGGACGACAAACACAGTCACTGCACTGTACGTTTTTCTTTCTCAATTAATTGTTTCTTTTCGACAGAACTTAAGTAGCTGGCTTCGATAAAAAATAATTTTTTTCAAAGAAAGTGTTGTTTTGGATATCTTTTGACGTCTCAATTTCAACTGGTTGCGTTCATGCTACGAAAAAGAACCATTTTGGGCTTGGGGCTGCCTTTTTTTATGGCCAATTATTTTTTTTTTTGCACAACTACATACAAAAATTAAATTCACTAAAATCAACTGCCTTCTCTAACCTATCAAAATAAATAAAGACAGATTTGTTTTTTTTTTTTTTTTTAAAGCCGAGTGCCAGGTGCCGAGTGATCAAGAACATCTTGCCTTCACAATTTCGAGCAACCAATCCTAATTTTGCCATTGCTTCCCAGCAAACATTTTCCTTCGAAAATGAATCATTAATAATTCTTAAAAGTGAAGAAAACATCCGAATATGAATTCATTTATGATTCGATTTGGATCAGAAACATTGGGTAACGTGACACGGATATGAATCTTTTTTACGACTCATTTATGATTGGAAATTCCTTCATTAAAACGAATGTAAATAAGGCCTTTATATATTCAGTAAAATGGACAATAAATGAACCTTTCCTGAATTATTTAAACGATTCAAATATGATTAATTTAATTGATGGAATATAGGGTTTCAATTATTCGTTGAAGTTTTTCGTTTGACTTTTAAAATGTTTAGGTTTACACTTTACTGTTTTTTTTTTTTTTTTTTGTTAATTGAAACACTGCACAATTTTATAATTACTGACGTCCGCACATAACAAAATCTTTACTGAAGCGGAGAATTTTAAAATTCGTTAAACATTGTTTCGATCTCTTGTCGCGACATGGCTCCGTTATAATTGCCCCTTCGCAAAAAGAAATAAGGAAAAAGAGATCATTCGCAAATTCATTTTCCTTTATTTTTATATACAAATCCTTGAGGATCTTCTTTTTGTGCATGTGCACATTCACATTTAACTCACATACATGAATCAAAATCGAAAGTCAATATGCTCGTTTTGTTTTGCAAGTAAAATTTTGTAGTTTTTTTGTCCATCTTCAAAATATACTCAGAAAAATGAACGTTTTTCGAATACATATTCTTCAGATTTACTGAAGGAAATCTGAACCTTCACCAAAATGTTTGCTGGGTTTAATCGCAATACGGGATTCCATTTTAAAGCATTCAGTTCCCCATTAAGATTGGAATGTGAAATGACTCAAGGCCAAACAATGTCTGTTTGTGTCTTAGATTTGACCACACCATGTTTTCACATAGCAAGCTCTCGAGTGGACAAACATCCGGTTGGTTTGTGTTAACGATGGGTGATGAAGATGGACTTACTTAATACGCCAATCTTAACAACGTCCTATGCGTCTTTCTTTCTATACTACAAACGATCATACTCTAGAAATAAGGCAAAACAACGTTTGCCGGGTCAGCTAGTAACATGTAAGAACCTAAGGCAAATCCGTTAAGGACTCACTACTTTTGTACCAGTGCTTGAGGTTCGTATAGTGGTAGAAAAGGTTTTTAAGAAGCTTGTACAAAATCATTTGTCAAGCCGATTTTCGCCATATAAATGGCAATGATAGTTTTAAATTGTATAAAATAAAAACTAGGTGACCCAACCAATTCGTCGAAAGATGGCCGATTGTTTTTTTTTTCTCTGACGAATAAAAATCATGACAATGTGTTATTCCAACAAGATGGGAAAACAAGCACGTCCAACCAATTACGAATCTATAACCTTAACCAATGGATCCATAGACTGCAATCCAAATCAAAACCGCCATTCTGCCATCTTTGCGGACAGTCAGGCGATTATAACGATTGAATCGTCCTCATCATCCTATAAATTGGTCTAGAA